>BLKR01001157.1:0-202805 GCA_011170035.1 Teleogryllus occipitalis | reverse complement strand
GCCCGTCAGTCAGTCTGTCCGTCAGTCAGTCTGTCCGTCCGTCAGTCTGTCCGTCAGTCAGTCCGTCAGTCTGTCCGTCAGTCAGTCAGCCCGTCAGTCAGTCAGCCCGTCAGTCAGTCAGCCCGTCCGTCAGTCAGCCCGTCCGTCAGTCTGTCCGTCCGTCAGTCAGCCCGTCCGTCAGTCAGCCCGTCCGTCAGTCAGCCCGTCCGTCAGTCAGCCCGTCCGTCAGTCAGCCCGTCCGTCAGTCAGCCCGTCCGTCAGTCAGCCCGTCCGTCAGTCAGCCCGTCCGTCAGTCAGCCCGTCTGTCCGTGAGTCAGTCAGTCAGTCAGCCCGTCTGTCCGTGAGTCAGTCAGTCAGCCGCTGGGGTTTCAGCCGCCTGTCCGTTCCGTGAGTCAGCCGGGGCCGCCGTCAGTCAGTCAGCCCGTCAGTCAGTCAGTCAGCCCGTCAGTCAGTCAGTCAGCCCGTCAGTCAGTCAGTCAGCCCGTCAGTCAGTCAGTCAGCCCGTCAGTCAGTCAGTCAGCCCGTCAGTCAGTCAGTCAGCCCGTCAGTCAGTCAGTCAGCCCGTCAGTCAGCCAGTCAGTCAGCCCGTCAGTCAGCCCGTCAGTCAGCCCGTCAGTCAGCCCGTCAGTCAGCCCGTCAGTCAGCCCGTCAGTCAGCCCGTCAGTCAGCCCGTCAGTCAGCCCGTCAGTCAGCCCGTCAGTCAGCCCGTCAGTCAGCCCGTCAGTCAGCCCGTCAGTCAGTCAGTCAGTCAGTCAGTCAGTCAGTCAGTCAGCCCGTCAGTCAGTCGTTTCTCCTAAATTTGTGAGAACTGAGTTGTTGGCCTCGTATGGACAGCAAAATATCCATTTTGAAAAAATATTTCTACTTGCGTGTTGAAAACTGTTATCACGGTAGGATCGACATTTTCCAAAACCGATCTATGGAATACAGGACTTCAAACCTGCGTTGGTGTCAGGTCCGAGATCGACTTTCTGGCTGAAAAATACTTACTTAAGCATTTTAGGACTGTGATGATTAATTAGCAAGATATACTTCTTTTGAAAAAAAAATTCGAGTTTTTTTTAAAGCACTTTTTTACAAAATTCTATACACTAATACACGGTTGTGGAAGAAAAGTACGTGAGTAAACATCGCACGCTTAAGTAATAAACAGAAAAAATATGTTGTAATGTGTGAAACAGAACTTGAAATATTTACATTCTCAGACCTGGAAAATTGGGGAAAAGTCTTGAATTCCGAAAAGTTATATCGCTGGTCATTCTGATTAGAGTTAGTTATTTATCAACTGTATATGATGTACTATGACTAACCAATCTGAACTTGAAATCTGAATACAGATGGAAATAAGCGTTTTTGCCAAGAATTAATAAGAAAATATTCGCCAAGCATATGACAAATGAATTACTCATGGTTTTGACAACGCTATGCTGGTAAAGGTGCGTTGCTCTTTTCTGTATAATTTACTGCGAATACTGCAACAGTCAAATTTATTCTTGTTTGTTTCATTTGTGATATTAAGAAATGATGTGCTCCTGACTATCGAAATGAATGCAGATATGTATCACAGGCGCTTTGTTTGAATTGGACGTTTTCAAGTAATAGTTAAGGTGTTAGAAGCGCAGAAATTGTATTATTGCAATATTACGTGGCTGTTTCCAATGATGCGAGAAAGCATGTGATGTGGTAGCTATCTAGTTTGCTTTATTTGATCAGTTGGCAGCCTGAACGATTACTACTCTTCTTTCGCTGTTTATTTGTGATTGTGGATTTTACTTCCGGCGCTGCAAGTTGTTACCGCAATGTGTCATGTATTGCAATTTCAGGCCAGTACAAATAATTTATTTAATTTGTATATTTACACATTTAATCGTCTATGCTTGTGGCATTGTGCGATCTGGCTACGCCGTTTCTCAGAATCCGCAAGAATAGCGTCGCATTTACGAGAACATCACTACTTATTTATTTGATAATATTTTAGCTTCATCATCTTTTGAAATCTCTAAATTAAATAATTACTCTCACATCCTTCTTTATCAAAAACAAGCTTTATTTATAATAATTATAAATTCCAGTAGATAAATCCTCAACTCAGATTGGCTCAGAGCTCTGGCAACCGCCTATTCTCTCCGCTCCTACAATCGTTGACACGGAAGTAAACATGGGTTTTTCTTACGTTTTTCTTACTTACAAGAGCAACGGGCCAACTGACTATACTTAGGTGGGCTTTTCTAACGTGGCGGCTGAGGGTAGTATCTCCAAGATGGAATTCGGAGCGACTTTTTGAGTCATTCTCAGTCCTGTCGCATGATCACGACCGCATCAAGCATTTCTGCAGATTAAGAGACTCTAGCGACAGGACTGAGAATGACACAAAAAGTCGTGCCGCATTCCATCTCGGAGATATTACCCTCAGCCTCCACGTTAGAAAAGCCCACCTAAGTATAGTCAGTTGGCCCGTTGCTCTTGATGAGGACGCATCTATGTCTGCCTTCGGCAAGTTAGTGTTACTTGTGACCTAATAATTTTGAAATGTGCGTGTAAAAACATTTTACTTGTAAATGTGATATTTATTTGCATTGTTCTAATGGAACTGAGTAAGTCGAGCTCTCGAACAGGACGCATCTGTATCTGCTCTCGGCTAATTCGTATTACTTGCGACATGATAACTTTGATATGTACGTGTGAAAGTATTTTACTTCGTAAATATGACATTTATTCGCATTGTTCTAACGGAGTCAGTCGAGTGCTCGTTCTTGAACAGGACGCATCTATATCTGCTTTCGGGCATCAACTGATGTCACTGAAATCCCTCTGACCGGGAGGTCCTAGGTTCGAGTCTTCACGGTGGCAGGATTTTCGACACTAGCTTGTGAGCTAAGTCGAATTCAGTCGCTGACTGGAGGAGAATTCTAGCGGCCGGCTGCTCTGATCGGTAGTTTTCCGTGGTTTCACCGATCAACACTAGGCGAATGCCGGAGCAGTACCCTAACAAACGGGCCACGGACCGTGCGCGATCTTTCCTACCTCTTCCTTGTCCTATCTTCTCCTCTTACACACACACTAACATACTGTGACGTCGTCGTGGTGTGAAGAACAACACAGACACGGAGTTCTTTGTACACGTTTTATTTAATGTTACTGCATATTACAATATGTACATTCTCCTCCGGAAACTACCGTTCCTGAGGCAAGCCGCCTCAGCCTGACCCAGCGTGCCCCAGCGTGCTAACCTGTAGCACCGCTCCTGGCATCTGCTGTAGCCACCCTCGCAACTTGCGACTACCCTTCACGGATCAGCATCTGCCTCCGCACCGCGATTCGGCCCAAACTCGAATGCCCAATCGCCAACACTCCACCGGCGTCTCCAGCGAGGAGTCACGTGACAGACCTCACACGCTGAAGACCCGCGGACCGCGTCACCTCATTACCGAGTTTTTGGGCCGGGCGCACCAAGGGGTCCGCCGACCAGCTGCAGACGATCTGTCCTCACCCGACCTTCTGCGCTAGCTGACCGCCGGATGTTCCCCGCTGGCTTCCACCCTCGGAGCGGCCGCTCCGGATGCCCTGCCAGCCCCACATCTGGACCACCCCCTCCCACGCCCCGGCCCGCGCCTTGTGCGGTCCGACGACCAGTGAATGCTATGACGTTACAATCTCTCCCATACTTGGGGCGGATTTTTTTTTCGCAGACTTTATTAGTTACAGAGAAAAAATTCCTTGGATTGTACGCCGATCTATTAATTCCCTGGACTCGTAACCTTTTGTTTTTTTCACTAGCTATTATCACCTAATGACTATATACAATTTCACCAATTTTACCACCATACACAATTTTACATAGTCAATGTACGTTTATATATACACATCTTGCCCTCAATTTGCAATAAACATTTCTTTTTGACTTTGTCCCCCAAAATGCCACAACATAAATACATAACACGGAAAATCACCAAGTTGCCTTCAAAATTACACAATGTTCAATAATTTCAGTGCCGGCCGTGACTAACATTATTGGCCTTATCAATATTACATTTACAATATTTATCTGAACATAACCTTGGGCAACTATATTGACACTACCACAAACCTTTGTACTTAAAATTAAAAAAACATTTTACATAAATCAGTAACACTCTTAAACTATGGTATTTACAATTATACAATTGCACCGTTTTTTGTACATTTTGGCTCCACTGTCGTGGTGCCCTCTTGCACTCACGTAGACTACTCCAGGCTAGTACATGCGACTCAGTGCATCCACATTGACATGCTCTGCCCCTTTTTTATGAACAATGGTGATGTATTGTTGCAATAACAGCGACCAGCGCATCAATCTAGGATTATTTCCTGCAGAATTTCTTAACCATACCAGCGGATTATGGTCTGTCTCTATTTTTATGGCAACCTGTCCATCCAAATAATATTTTAGCTTTTGAAGACCCCCATATAATTCCAAGGCACTCTTTTTCTGTTGTACAAAACTTGGATTCCGCCGGTGTAATCTTTCTACTTATATAGAGTACCGGATGCTCATCTCCCAGCTCGTCTTTTTGAGCTAAAATTATTCCCAGCCCTCTATCTGACGCATCTGATTGAAGTATGAAGCTTTTCGTGAAGTCCGGAGCTTTCACCACTGCGTCGCCGCAGAGCGCCTCTCTTAATCGGCAGAACGCTTCTTGGCATTCGTCTGTCCATGTTACCCTGCCTTTTTTTTTTTTTTTTTTTTTTTTTTTTTTTTTTTTTTTTTTTTTTTTTTTTTTTTTTTTAATTTGTTGCATCTACTTTGCTACGCGTCTCGAAGCCCCTTTGGGGGGCGTTGAGCGCTTTGCGCTTCTCGGAGTAATCCTCCCATTAGTAACAGCGCTTGTTAATATTGTCTGTCGCGTCTCGTCGCAGTCGGTTGTCAAGATGACCGCCATGTAGCATCTCCGCGTACGCGCCTCCAACCGCGCGCTCCTGCGTCACTACCCAGCGGCCAGAATTAGGAAGGAATAAGGATACGGGTAGGGTTTAGGGCACTTCACAGGGGTTGGACTAGCCCTTGTGAAGCAGCCAAACTCGTTTTGTTGGAACAAATTTCACATAAGATTCGACGGGAATCGAACCCGGATCTCAGTGGTGAAAGGCTTGCGACTTTGCAATGAGCCACGAGTTCACCAGCCTTGCCGCTCTCGTCCGCGTAACAGGTCAGTCAACGGTGCTGCCTTCTCCGCAAACCCGTGAATGAACTTACGGTAATACCCAGATAGACCTAAAAATGCGCGAACCTGCTTTTTTGTTTTCGGTACGGGAATGTCTCGGATTGCCTTCACTTTCGCGTCGACCGGTCTGAGCTCGCCATTTCCAACAACATATCCTAGATATTGCACATGTGTACGTGCATACTTGCATTTTGCCGGTTGTACAGTGAGTTTTGCCTCCTTCAAAATCTTAAACACTATGTCGAGATGACGCACATGTTCTTGCCATGTATTGCTAAATACCGCAATGTCATCCAGATAAGGCAAAGCGAACTCTTGACATTCCCGTAAGAGAGAGCCCATCATACGACTGCATTGGTACGGCCCATTACGTATTCCGAATGGTAGTCGCAACGGCCTATATGTACCGAAACTCGTAACAAATGCGGCGTATCTCTGTGCTCTAGCGGTGAGACCTATCTGCCAGTAGCACTTGGCCAAATCAAGAGTTGTGATAATTTTTGCTGCCGCAACGGTCTCTATTCTTTCGTCCATGTTGGGTAGAGGGTAGTACTCAGTTTTTATGATTTGGTTTAGCCGCCGGTAATCAATACACGGTCGAGGTTTCTTGCCCGGTGCTTCGACCAAAATCATTGGCGACGTAAAATCAGATTCGCCTACTTCGATAATGCCTTCCTTGAGCATTTTCGTGATTTCATCCTTTAAGATTTTTGTTTGTCTAGGTGACATTCTATACGGCGCACTCCTCACCGTTTGAGTATAATCAGTGAGTTCTACATCCATTGTTATGACGTCAGTCAATCCTGGTTTTTCAGAAAAAATGTCTTTGTATTTGAAAATGACATCTTTCAAAGCAGCCCGAAATTCCGGCTCCACATGG
Organism: Teleogryllus occipitalis; assembly: GCA_011170035.1. Lineage (NCBI taxonomy): Eukaryota > Metazoa > Arthropoda > Insecta > Orthoptera > Gryllidae > Teleogryllus > Teleogryllus occipitalis. The sequence goes on along the minus strand of BLKR01001157.1, from coordinate 196,724 downwards.
GTGCCTTCAAGCAGTGATTCGATGTCAAAATCACTCGAGTCTAATTTCAACGCGTACCTGTCCAACTCGTCTTCTTTCTCCACCGTCTCCTCTGACGCGATACCGAGGAAGTTGACGTACTCGGTCCGTTGGTGGTACCGCTTTAGCATGTTTACGTGGTACACCTTTGCCTCTTTTTTTCCCGGCATTTGTACCACGTAATTCGTTTCCGAAATCTGTTCTCTAATTTCGCCTGGACCAACCCACTGAACTGCCAACTTTTGTGTTTTGTTCGGGGCCAAAACCAGCACTTTGTCTCCCATCACAAACGTCCTACGAACGGCCCTCCGGTCGTACCAAACCTTCCGTTTCTCTTGTTCGGAGGCCATTCGCTGATGTGCTAGCTCACGTGTTTTCTTTAGCCTGTTTATTAATTTAAAGACGTGCTCGACAACCGGACTTGTCTGCTCTTCTGCACCTGCCAAGTGCTCGTACATGAGCGTAATGGGCGTACGCAGGTTCCTGCCGTACACTAGTTCGGCCGGTGAGAAACCCAAGCTTTCATGTACGGTCGTTCGCAGCGCAAACATAATAGCTGGGAGCTGTTTTTCCCACTCTGTCCCGGCCTCTAAGCACAGCACCTTCATCAGCCTATTCATTGTCCGGTGTACCCTCTCAATCGCGTCGCTCTGCGGGTGGTACGGTGAACTGCGTATTAAGCGAATCCCGAAACGTTCCGCGAATTCAGCCGTCAACGCGCTCGTGAAACAGGTCCCTTGATCTGTTTGCAGTTCCCGCGGAAAACCTATCCTACTAAATAGTTCTAATAGGGCTTCGATGACTGTTGCTGACGACAAATCTTTTATTGCTTTGGCTTCCGGAAATTTGGACGCGAGACACATTGCGGTAAGGATATACTTGTTCCCGGCTTCTGACTCTGGAAAAGGCCCGCACGCATCGACATTAATTTTTGAAAATACCTCCGAGACAACCGGGACGAGTTTCAGCGGCGATTTCTTTTTGTCCCCTGCTCGACCTACTCTCTGGCAGCTGTCGCAGGTGCGCACGTAAGTTTCCATGTCTTTAAAGCAATTTGGCCAGTAAAAATACTTGGCCATGGAGTCTTTACTCTTAGTGACTCCCAGATGCGAATTCGACGTTTCATGACAGACCTTCAGTACCGTACTACGGTAGATTGTGGGCATTACAATCATTTCGTAGCATTCGCCGCGTTTACTCTGTCTGGCCCGAAACAACAATCCGTCCCTTTCGAAGTAGCCACTTTTTTCTGAGCCGACTCCCCTGGCTAGCTCCCTTAATCTTTGGATTTCCTCGTCTTCCTGTTGCGCGATTGCAAACGCCGGTTTCTCTATTTTTAGCAGATTTACTATGCCTGCGTCTAACTCGGCCACGTCGCCTTCCTCGTCGTCATCGCCCGTCAACGCTTCCGCAGCTCCGTCCGTGGCGTTATCGGACGCCGGCGGCTGCTGCTCCCGCTCTTGGCGTTCCGGCGAAGCCGTACGCGTCTTTCTATGATTCTGTGACCTGGTCTGCACCGCACAAGCTATTTGTGGCTCAACAAACCCCCCTTTAACCTCATCCATCAAGGTGGCCGTACGGTTACTTAATAAATAGTAATCGAGCTTGCAATTACTATTTGCTACGGCCGCCTTTGTAACGAACCTGCCGAAGGGCCCTTCTAACGTGACGCGCGCCACCGGCAGATTCCTTGGCTCTGCATCGAGTGGTTGCATCACCCAAACGGATTCCCCGGTCATCTGTTCATCCGTCACATGTTTACCATTTACAATGTCGTAAGTGGCACCACTATCACGAAGTAATTTAACGGGGAAATTATTTACCCTTCCGACACACGTGAAGGGTTTCAACAATGCTTGACCTTGCCTTTCGGCCACGTGATTTATTTTTTCCACGCTCTTCCGATCTGGGCATTGCCTACGAAAATGACCTGCTTCTCCACACTTAAAACAGGCGGCCGCCTTAGGCCTTTCAAATTCAGCCGTGTGGTCCACCTTAGATTCCGTCTGTTTTGTGACTCGCGGCGCACCTTCCGTCGCCTGATCCACCCGTTTAACCTGCGTGTTCTCTTTGCTAGTAAACTTCGAGAAACTACGTTTCCAACCTGTTCGGTTGTTCTCATAGCTATCGAGTTTCTTTGCTAGCTCGAGAGACGCCGCAAGATCTCCCCACTCATCGATAAAGTGGTCACGCATTTCCGCCGGTACTCTCCGCTTTAATTGGTCCGTTACCATTAAATCTAGGAGCTCGTGGAATTCAGTTATCTTAAGCCCCGCCACCCATTCTTTGCAATAGTTACTTAATTCCCGTGCGTATACGTTCCAAGTAGTTCCAGCACGTCTTTGGTGTGACGTAAATAACTGTCGAAACCTTTCGGCGTTAAATTTAAACATTTCTAACAGCCGAGTTTTCGCTTCCTCGTATTCTACGCCACCCGTTCCTGAATCGAGCATCAACCAAGAATTTACCTGATTAGGCAACAGTGCCATGAGATTTGTCACCCATTCCGATTCCGGTATTCCTAATTGCCCTACCTGTGCTTCGAACACACTCAGGAACATCGTAATATCATCGTTTTCGCCTTTAAACCGATCCATGACATTTTTAATTTGAACGGTTGCCTTCGTTGCGGTACCGGTACTACCTATCGATTCCCGCGTCGTGGTTGTCGTAGTGATGCGCAACCTCTCTAGCTCATACTGTCTGTCGCGTTCCCGCTCCTGCCTCTCGCGTTCCCGCTCCTCGCGTTCTTCTATGAGAGTTTCCTTTGTTGCCTTAGCGAGTTCCCGTACAATTTCCTCCTCATATTCCGCGCTATTGACAATTATTTGCTTTAGTGCAACAACCGTTTCATCACCTGAAAGCGTTTCCCCCATTTCCTTGGCCACTCGCATCAGCACCTCCTTCCTGAATCCCGCAAGATACGCCATACTGCCTGAATTAATCCCGGCGAGTACAAAAAGACACACTTACGTGCAGGGAAAACCTCGGTGCCGCTTGCGCTGTTGTGACTGTTGTGACTCAGGGTTGAGTCGGGGACACGTGTAGACGTCCGTCCTTCCTTCCTTCCTTCAAGGCCCGTACCAGTCTTCTTTCTTGATGCTCCCGTTGCTGCCGCGTAATTTAATGTTTCCTCGCGCTTCACTGGTGCCCCGACAGCTCCTGCTCAGTTCCTGCTGCTACTGCCCAGAAAGCTACTGCTGCACCTTGCATTCCACGCACACGTACATCACTGTACACCACTTCGGCACTTGCTGCCGTAATTAATGTTAATTTAGCACAACTTTGCGTGAACCAGTTAATGAATTATTGGTCACCATCGCGTGAATGTCCGTTGTCACAGCTGCTACCATTTAATGTACTAATGGTCACTTCCGCGTAAAGTTCGTTAAAACCGCTGCCACCATTTAATGTTTCCTCGTCTGTGACGTCGTCGTGGTGTGAAGAACAACACAGACACGGAGTTCTTTGTACACGTTTTATTTAATGTTACTGCATATTACAATATGTACATTCTCCTCCGGAAACCATCGTTCCTGAGGCAAGCCGCCTCAGCCTGACCCAGCGTGCCCCAGCGTGCTAACCTGTAGCACCGCTCCTGGCATCTGCTGTAGCCACCCTCGCAACCTGCGACTCCCCTTCACGGATCAGCATCTGCCTCCGCACCGCGATTCGGCCCAAACTCGAATGCCCAATCGCCAACACTCCACCGGCGTCTCCAGCGAGGAGTCACGTGACAGACCTCACACGCTGAAGCCCCGCGGACCGCGTCACCTCATTACCGAGTTTTTGGGCCGGGCGCACAAAGGGGTCCGCCGACCAGCTGCAGACGATCTGTCCTCACCCGTCCTTCTGCGCTAGCTGACCGCCGGATGTTCCCCGCTGGCTTCCACCCTCGGAGCGGCCGCTCCGGATGCCCTGCCAGCCCCACATCTGGACCACCCCCTCCCACGCCCCGGCCCGCGCCTTGTGCGGTCCGACGACCAGTGAATGCTATGACGTTACAATACACTTCCACACATGCCGGGAGACCGATCGGGAGCTTAGAGCTTGTCTTGGGGCGGTGGGAGATACCTGGTTGGGGAAAATCTAGCTATCCGACGATAGGTCAGCGGCGGATCTCGCCATACAGCGGGGGAAGAACACCGCCACCTCCCGAGAAAAATGCACTACACTTACGAGGCTAACGACCCTAGTAGTTAACGCGCCTGGAATCACTAACGATCAATCATATCGGGGCCTGGGGCAATTGTCACCCCTTCTGCGCACCTCAAGTGAGGAATTGAACTTCGGAGTAAGAACGGATGAAAGTACGGTGAGGAACCGAAACCTAATCACTACTAATCACCTGCTCTCTATTCGCGCCGGTCCAACTAGTTACGTTTATTACAATAAGGTAATGAGTTTTTATTCACATTTGCGGGCTTCTCGAATCTGCAGTCAACAGATCTCGAGGCTCTGTTCTATCTCACATGGAAGATAAAGGAAAAACATCCATGCCTAGAGCGGGTTTGAACCTGCGACCTTTGTTACATGAATTAATTCAATGTAATGAACACACAATCTATTACAGGAGTTTTCATATATTTGTTTTTTGTTGTCTTTTGTTTTCCTACTATACATCACGGAATAGAAACATTTACCGTCTAACGAAGAGACTTCTCGTTTCGATAGCAAAGCGAACTTCGAGCGCTCGGAACCCGAGCAGCACTAGTTAAAAAGTGAGGAGCGGAACATCCAGTTACAGATACCCGCAATTCTGCGCTGTTACATCACATCAACCTCGCTGGTTCGGACTTTCCTCTCTTCACGCTACTCGTGCACCTGCACGCTTGCACGCCGTGACCTTCGGCGTGTAGTGCCGTCTCACGCCTGTAGGCGCGCCATACACGCGACGGGGGCGGACTGCGCGCCGAGCGCCGAAGGTCCAGCGTCCGCGACGGGGCCTTTATCTCGCCTCGCGCCGCATCGCAGTCTGGCGCCGACGTCGTCGACAAAAGAAGTGAGAATACTTCCTGCGCCCGCGCCGTTTCCGTCGCGCTCGTTTGTTCGTCCTTGACTGCCGCGGACGTGCAGCAGGTGATCGACCGGTGTAATTGCTGATCCCGCGAGTTCACATCTTTTGGCCAGTTGCGAGTTGCTCGTGTTTAGAGATGAGCTAGCGATTTGAAGGGAAGTTTCAGATGGGGGTACATTGCTGATGGCCGGGTGTCTTGAGTAAACGTGAAACATTGCGATTAGTCGTTACACGGAGTTCTGGAGAATCGGAGGCGTGTAGAGTGAGAACTCAGTGGACCTTGAAGTGCGAGCCAATCGTTCCGTTCCGCTGTCAAGGTACGTATATCATGTGTAGCAGAGCGCCTCTGCTTTGAGGTAAATGTGTGCACGGGCGATGCCAGCACTAAATTATTGGGGAAAGGGGGGCATTCAATTGATAAGGTACAGAACAGCGGGGAGTCACCTTCAATATATGCTGAATACCAAACAGTATTCGGGGAGGCCAAAAAATACCAAAACATTTTCGCCCCACCCGGGGGGGTGACGTCCGTGTGTGGGGGGAAAAAGACAGAGTGCTCATTGGGCGTGCGTGTGTGTGTCTGTGTCCTCCCGTTGGTTTGGCAAGGTGTGGCTAACGTGCGGAAACGGGAGATTGTTCGCCCCCCAGTCGGCATTTTTTTTTTTTTTTTTTTTTTTTTTTTTTTTTTTTTTTTTTTTGTAGGGAGTTCCACGTTTTGTTCCGTCTTATAACCCAGCATAATCATCGGGAAACATATCTCCATTTTGGGTTTAGTATCTTAGGCAAGGAGGCTTCTTAATCAGAGCTTCTACTGACTACGATATTGGCGGCCGAAGTCCTTTCGCCTTCAATATGTGTTTTAAAGAGCTTATTTCTTCATTAAAATTGAAACTAGATTGTTTTATTTTGAATATAAGACGCCGTTATTTTGGCAAAGTCCGATAGTTCTACCCGGACAGCGATACAGTTGATTTTGAGATACTTAAATTCCCAGATATTCCCCGCCAATGTGTCACTAAACGTCCAGAATAAATTTATGAACAATTATTTTTTCCCAAATAATCAAATCCGAACTCTTTAAGATTTCACAGTACTTTTACCATTCTAATTCATTCACTAGAATATACAATTGTGATTAATTTTAAAAAGAATTATCAAAATATATCGATTTGTTGTAGAGTTATGTCTGAAGTAAACACCTGTATTTTGACGAAATATTTATAAACAAATAAAGAAAAAAATAAAATTATTGTGATCTCTAAAAGCACAAAGAAATCAAATGTACAAGGGAAAACAAAATTCTTGATTTTCTTTTTTCAAGTAGACAGCTACCTTTAAAGACCACGTTGTTTTTCTTCGTTTTGCACATTCGGGTTGTTGTTCGGCTACTTGTTTTTGTTGATAGTGCACTTGCAACGTAACACTTCTTCCAGTGCGCTCGAAACTGCCTCAACGGTTGACGAGGACAGGCGTATCGCACACAAAGTTGTAAGATGACTGCGAGAATTCCGAATGGAGTCACAGCCGAAGCAGCATACCCACATCCGAGCTGATAGGCTTTCCAGAATATCCCTTATCTCGTTCGCGGCGACGATGAAAAGTTAGCTTATCTGCCGCGATTTGGAGATGTGATTTCACGTGGTTCTGGAGGCTGATAGCGCCAAAATCAAAGATTGAGTTGTTGTTGTTTTTTTTAATTTATTTCTTCTCGTTCGACATTTCTGTCTCTCGAGGAGTTTGAAAATAGTACATTTTATATTATAACATTTTGTATATGGCCATCCATAGCAAGCAGTATTCATTCCTACTCGTGAATATTGTCTAAGTTTCGAAGGTTTGTTCAGGCTTCAAGGTTTGGTGTGAGGTGTAAAGTTGAAAGTTAAGGTAGCGCTAGGAAGTGTGTAAAAATCAAGTTACGGTGGTCTCAGTCTATCCTTAGGGAACCTTGATTTAATACGGGGCCATGAAGCACGACGGCCCAGATTAAATATTGTGGAACAGGGTGAAGAGTAAAGATTTTGATAGAAATGGTCGGCTATTTTATTTGTGTTCGTCTAGTGGCAATATATTTAGCTCGCGATGAATTTGGAAATTTGGAATAAACCATGGTGCCTTGAAGGTCTTTCTTAGGAACTTATTTTGGAATGCAACTAACTTTTGGATGTTGCTAGATGCTACGCCACCCCATACTGGACATGCATAGGTTAGAGTGGGTTAACTAATTGATTTGTACATTAGTATTCGGCTTTCTATACTAATAACAGATCAAGAGTTAATTAAGGGGAACATTTTTGATGTTTTGACCAAGGCTTTATTAGCAGTTTGAGTAAGATTGAGTTTATACACAGGCTGCGCCTACTCGTCTATTCGTACCGCGCCACTATCTATTCGTACATCGCTCTAATAGTGATGTTTTTCCTTCGCAGTAATAGATTAATGAAGATGACTAGTAACGGCTCTGAATCTGTGGTACTTAGAAAGGTTTGGAGTTCTACCACTGAAATTTCGATCACTACATGAAACGTTTGATGTGCTCCGAGTGTGAGATCTCTGAAATCGGTTTCTAAAACGCTAATTATTTTTTAACAAGGTCACCAAACAGCATTATGCCCAGGGTATCATATAGCCACTTTATTAACCATTGAATCGAAAATAATCTGGAACAAGAGTCCTTATTTTTCTTGTTTAATAACTAGTAGAGGGCTGAGCTGGTACCCAAGGACTGGTTTCTGGATTGATTGTAGGTTTCTACAAACGTCGGTTTTATTCTTCATTCTCAGGTTCCTTTGTATTTATTCGCGTGTTATTTAAATAAATATTGAGTTATTCTTTATCCAATAGCATTTCTTTTTCAGAAGCCATTCGCTAAAGTTCCCGTTCTTTCGGTCGGTCTGCAGGTGCCGATGTTTGCAGTCGTGTATGCAAACCGATGAGCCGGAAGAATTCTCTTTTTTTTCGCTCTCAACTCATAAGCTTTCCCAAAGATTCGACAAGGGCTTATGCCAATAGCGATTTGCAGTGAGCCAGCAAACCCTGTTTGGCCTATACGAGATAGTCAAGCGTGTAATAATATATTGTAGTTACCATCCGTCGGTCAGTCCGCCTGCACGTAGCACAGACTGTCCGTTGCTCATTCTGCCTCCCTGTCGCTCAGTCTTACTAGACTCGCAGGCTGCTCATCTGTAGTCTGGTTGTCTATCCGTCTCTTGCGTCTAGCTACCTATCCTTCTTCGGCAACTGGCTGCCTATCCATCTGTCTGGCTGGGCTGTCTACTTGTAGCCTATGGGCCTTTTCAACTACTCGTCATGGGTTTGCCTCCCCTTTGCTGTCGTTCCATTTCTATCATTATCCGTTCCCACATAACTAGAGCTCGGAAATCCAGGCATTTATTTTACCTAAAATAGGCAGGCAAAAAAGCATTTTACTAAAATATGCTTTTAATAAAGGCACTTATTGTAGCTAAAGTAGTGGAGCAAAGAGGCATGTAAACAATGAAAAATCACATTTGAAAGCAATCATTTTTTTAAAAATAATAATTAAAATGAATCACATTTTTATTATATTCTTAACTTTACTTTAGCACAGGACGTGAAAGAAAACGAAATTTTCTTTGTAATTTTGATTCCACTTGGCCATCCGGTTTGATGGCTACGAATTTGTTTTACTAGCGACGCCGTCTCTTCGAAATTCTATTGTGGACTCCCTTTTGAATTTTGAAATGACATCAACGAAAACGAAATGATGTTTTACCTTCTTCACACTCGGGTAGTCGCCAGCACTGAGAAGGGTATATCTACGAAAGGGATCGGAGGCCATAATCAAAACTAGGATGGTATTCCTCGCGAGCGAACAAAACCTATCGGCATCAACGATAAAAGTCGAAATCTTGACTGGAATCATCTTCCTTTTTCATTTAGATTTTTAATATAACCTGCGCTTCCACAGAAAGACAAACCACAACCATGCCTTGCTGTTGTCCAGGTTTGCAGATGTATATCCAACTTGATTGAAATCAATATCAGAAGAATTAGAAAACAAAATAATGATATAAAAGGCCAAAATAAGACAAAATGGCAATAATAGGCATTAGAAGCTAAAATAGGCAAAAAAGGCAAAATGAAAATCTAAAATGACTCCAGAAGTACAATTAAGTGATACCAATTGTTAAGTCATAAAATAGTGACTAATAAAAAGGCATTTTGTCCAACTACCAGGCTCTAGTCATAACGTTAGGTTGCCATTCCCGCCCTTCTACAAAATGAAATAAAGTAGAGCTTTGTTGTCTCCCAAATATTGTGGTGAATACGTGTGTAGGAGAAGGTATTATTCTGGGATTCAGGGCTGCTTTAATTTGTTACAAAATAATTATAGGAATTCTGAATACACACTACTTACTGTCTTCGAATAACCTGCATAACGGTCATAATAATTTGTGACAATTTATACGATACCTACATGTCAATGTTACATGGCATCCTTTTGTTGAAAAAATTATCAATTCGAAAATATCTCCGAAGACGCCTGAATATTTTATGTATATGACACACACGCGCGCGCGCACACACACACACACACACACACACACACACACACACACACACACACCATATAATATATAAAATTTTGCAATTGTCACAATCACAAAATCAGGGATTTCAACGGAAATGTGACAAACGACACTTACTCTACCGTTCTTTCAACGGTTTCATACGACGGAAAAGTTTAAAAGAAAAAATTTGAGCAATTTTTTAGAAAATAATTGTTTAAAAATTATGTTTCACGCACAATAACGCAAAAACTACTCATATTTTTGAAAAATTGTGCATGACCTTATTTCTGTCTTTAAAGATCAGATTTTATAAAGAAAAAATATCATGTCTGTAATATTGCAGTTGAAAAAATTTGAACTTTTGCAATTTTCAAAAAATGGGAGAGGTCAACGAAAATGTGAACTGCGTCATTTCTTTGTGCGTCTTTTGCTATATCTGTGGAAAAAAGTTGGAGCAATTTTTGGAAAAAAAATCAAAATATTAAGGTCCCCAAAAATCAAAATATCCTATTCAATTTCATGTGATCGCGACATCAGGAAATATCAATTTGGCTGAAGATTCCTATGTAGCCGGACGAAGGGGCGGTCGGGCATTTTGCCGTAAAACAATTTTTCGATATCGAGGACTCACAAAACGTGGATTCCGACTCAGTAGCGGATCCAGGGGGGCCATACTCTCCGCCCCCAAAGCCTGGAGTTTTCGTTTGTTACCTTTTATTTGGCAGAATTGATGTAAATATTTATTCGTGTTGAAATTATGTAGATATTTAAAAAATAATATTGTACGGTCAAATCATATAAACACTACAAAAATAATACACAATGGAATAACAAATCTTTATTATTTAACAAAAAATATATGATGCCCCCCCTCCAAAATGATCGGCTAGATCCTCCCGTTCTGACTTCAGAACGTGTTACAGAAAGTAATTCCCTATATATAGGGGGCAAGATTTATCCAGTTTCCTGTATCAGATCCCACAGTAAGAGGTTTTTCTGTCGAATCGCTGTTTTTGCCGCAGCATTACAATACTTTCTGTGCATATGCAATCTACGAGAAAGTAAAATTAAGCATAATCACTATTTAATAAGTTAATGAAAGGCATATAGAGTAGAACTTCAATTAACTTTTTTTTTTAAAATTTAAGTAGTATATGACTTAGTATAGGGATCACAGAATTTTGAAAATGTGCACACAATTCACTTTTCCCCATAGCACGTCATACGCAGTTTTAACTGTTTTTTGACGTAAAATAAATAAATAAACTGCGTCTTGATTATCTTTGTTCGCTATCACCCGTGCTCGCTATTCCGAAAGAAATTACCCAATGGGGTTTTAATTCCAAAAACACCTAGACACTTTCTAAAAGTAAGTGGCATAAGCGGGGAACCAGTATGTTGTACGCTGCTATTCATAGAAACTTAGACACACCCAACTGTTCTTCCGGGGGAAAATGCAGCCGCACCTTCAATAAAGTGTTCTAGGAATGATTTGATTAGAATCTACCAAGCTTTCCTACTACAGGACCTCTTCACACATCACCACTCAGCGACGCTTCCGAGTGACGCGTCTGCCTGCAAAGTGTTGGTTTAAAATGCGGAAATTTGTTCCAACAAAACGAGTTGGCTGTTTCACAAGGGTTAGTCCAACCTCAGAAGCGTCCTAAACCCCTGCCCCTATCTACCCTCCCACCCTGGCCGCTGGGTAGTGACGCAGGAGCGCGTAGTAGGAGGCGCTACAATATGGGAGATGCTACCTGGCGGTCCTCTGGACAACTGACTGCGACGGTACTTACCCGACAGTGATAATGGAGAATTACCCAAAAAGCGCGCAAAGTAACGGAGGATTACTTCCACAGCGCAGCGCTCAACGACCGTAAGGTTCTTCGGAGACGCGTTACAGTCAAATGACGCAACAAATGGAATGGCGAAGTCGTGCTGCTGTGGCTCGTGTCGAACTCCTGCCCCCTGCAGTACTGTCGCGTGGACGCGCCACCGCCAGCAGAACGCAGGTTTAAACGGCAGCCATTATCCAATCAGAGGCTTCAGATTGTGATATCACTGCAGAGTTGCCGATGCTTATTAAAACAAAATATTACTGCTGCCGATGCTTATTAAAAAATCGACGCTTCAGAAAACTGAAGAGCGCCATTACTTATTTGGTTACGCGTTTTCCTTTTGAAAACGCGTCTAACTGTACTTCCTTTTCATCTGCTTTGCGCGTGTTGTGCTAAAATGTTTGGTTATGCCTTTCACTAGCGTGATTAGTGTAAGGGACCACGGTAAAGTAACTTTATGAAATAAGTGTCATAATTACCATTCGTAATTTTACTATTAATACAATGAGTAGGACGTGCATGTCTAAATCCTGATCTGATACAAGAACAACCTCACGACTACGTATCTGCCGACCGAGTAACGTCGCTCTACCTCACCCCAGCTGTCAAATAAACAGAAATATTTTTCGAAAAATATGATGATGATGATAATGATGATGATAATGATGATGATAATGATGATAATAATAATAATAATAATAATAATAATAATAATAATAATAATAATAATAATAATATATTTGTCACATAAATACAGTATAAGCCATTTATGACTAGTCAGGACACTATAGTATAACATTATATAATCATACAATGTATAATATAAGTATTTCTAATTATTAAATACAATACAGAAAATAAAGTTCAATTCAATTTTCATACTAAATACAAAAACTAAAGTTTAAAAATAATAATGAAGAAGAGAAAAATTTGTCTTCATCAGATTGATGCCTGGGCTGGGCCCATCCTCTATATCCAACAATCAGCTTGCGGTGCTTCAAATCATGCAACAGAAAATGCAAAAATTATAAGTACTAGTTTATATTGATGTTTATACGTGTTTATGATGTATGAATTCTTTTGTAATGTAGAATGTATGGTTTAACAGGAAAGCTTTCAGTTTATTTTTGAATGTGTGTATTGAGTTGAAGCTATTAAATTCCCTAGGGAGTTAAAACATTTTCGTTAAGAATTCGTAATCCAATTATTAATCCAACAGTATTTAAAAACATTACTTAATAAACCTTGATCATACCTGTTTTCCTTGCTTTCATCGCATTTTCAGCGAATGTTGAAACCATGAATGTAAAATAATCAAACATAACCTCATAATCTTGGATCTCGCTGAGATTTAATCTTAAGGTTCATTTATTTTATAGGCGCAAAATAAAGGACCGTGTCAGCAAGTGCTCAATAAGTCAAGAGAAACTGGACGAAACTTAATCGATAAGGAAGCTTTTGACTGTTTACAATTCATAGTTGAGATATGTGTACTAAATTGTTCAACCCTTATTTAAATTATTACCACATTATTGTTCTAAAATCAATTACAAATGTTTTCTCACCTCGGAATGCTGATGTGGTAGAAACTTTGTCTTCTTTTGGGGCAAGTCCATTTCTTTCGCAGCCGGAAACGGAAACACCAATTCTCGGTTCCTCGTCTCGAGTCATAATTTTCCCCACGTTGGGGATCGCGCAATTTAAAACCCATATTCTGGATTTTCAGTACAGTAATAATTCAAATATAAAGTCGAAAACCGCGGCACTGAGGAAATAATAAACTAAATGGCATGAACTAAAGCAAGATTGCTGTCGTATGTGTTCATAGTCGGCCTACATACTCCTACGCCACAAGCAGCTAATGACGTAGTTGTTAGACCTGTAGTAATAGAAGGTATTGCTTCAAACTCCTTAAGGGGCGTTGAGCGCTTTGCGCTGGGAAGTAATCCTCCATTAATTTTCGCGCTTGGGGAGTAGTCCTGCATTAACCTTATGCCACGTCACGTCACGTCGCAGTCAGTTGTCAAGAGGACCGCCAGGTAGCATCTCCGCGTACGCGCTTCTGCGTCACTATCCAGCAAATTTCACATGAGATTCGACGGGAATCGAACCCAGACCTCAGTGGTGAAAAGCTAGCGACTTCGCTATGTGCCACGAGCGAGTATGTTGACTGCCTTGCGGCCACCAGCGTTTACAGCTGTGTGACTACAATCATTCCTCTCCCACTGTCAGTGGCTCTCGGTGGTATCTGTATGACGAGATTCAGCGTTTCTCGGTGGGGCCTTACCGGCAAAGGTGGCTCAGGGCATCAATTGATGTCACTGTAGTAGCTCTGACCGGAAGGTTTAAGGCTTCGAATCCCTACGATGAATTTCCGACACTAGCTAGACAACTAGGCTGCACGCACTACACTACCCTCACTTTGAAGCTTAGAGCTTGTCTCCATGGACGATGCTACGCTGGTGGGAGATAGTATATTGGAGAAAAATCCTCGGAAAAAGACGTAGGTCAGCGCCGGATCACGCCATCTAACGGGAGAAGATCATCACCACCTCTCGCGATAAAAAAACATGCTCTACACTTACGGGACGAATGCAGTTGACGCGCTCAGAAGCCCTAATCAATCAAGCGGAGGGGCCACCGAGTGGCCCTGTGTGAAGGTAGCCTAGTCGTGTTACTGTTCTAGGAAATTGACCCCTCTTTTCGTTTTCAAACGGCTCATTTCACACTACTCGGGTTGTTTTTGGCTTTCGCCGGACATAATCGTTCCGAGCGGTCAAAAATGAATGCTAAACGTAAACGTTATGAATGGTAAACGTCGTTCTTTTTGTGAAGAAAAGTGTGTATTATAAATTGTGCGGTAGATCGTGATGAAAGTGTAAAAAAGCAAACAAACTTGAGGAGAAGTTCGGTGTGGGTTCGGCGCGTTCGTGCGCGACCAAAAAAAATGAAGATTTCATGTTCTTATATTCTAGAGAATCCACTTCTGAGCTCTCAAATGCGAGAAAACTATGAAAACGCCATCATTATCTGACATGGAAATGCTCTTTTTGTATGGTTTAAACAGAAACGTACTCATTTCCGATTCCTAGTCCAATGGTTCGTGAAAAGAGAATAATTTAACGAACATTTAAAAACCGAAGAAATATTTAGTGGTTCACAGGGTGTGTTGTGGAGACTTGACTGATAACTGAAAGAGATTTCCTCCTGCTTAGCAATGCCCCTTCACACTCCTCAAATTCTATCCTGATATCAAACGATGAGCAATTTTTTTAATATTATATACCACCTTACATGGCTTTCCGAATACAGCCATTATTTCTTGTTTGAAACAAAGATATAAAAATATTTTTCTTCATTTTCTTTTACAAGAATATTGTTCTCATTCAATGAAAGAACTGACCATAAAAGCCTGACCTTCTGACCATGAGAACAATGAAAGAAGCCATTTTCACAGTATATGACGCTTAGGAAAAGAAACTTGCAGGTACGTTGAGACTTTTCTGGGCAAAAACCTTAGATAAAGACTATAATAATGAAGAAAATATAGAAGAGGGAGATACAGAAGCTTCTCATTAGATGACCATTTCAATTCCAGATTTCACTCATGTGTACATAGACAATATTGTTTATTAGAAAGAAATCGTAAAGAGGGATTCAAACATCTTAAATGGCAGAGATGTGATGCAGCTCAATATGGCAGTGCAAGTAGTACCTATTCCATCTATCTCACAAAGGGATGATTCCAAGGGTGATGAGTGTGACAAAGATGATAGTTTTAGCACTTATGAAGAAAAAATTCCGATAAGTCAAGCAGGGGAAGCAATTGTCCTGAACTTATACAAATAGGAAAATTTTGATTTTCATAACATCATGAATTTGAGAAAAATTAGAAATGAAGTAAGAAAAATCATTTCAAACCACAAAAAACAAAAACTGATTACTTATTTATTATATTATTACATATTTGAACCCATGATATCTTCTATCAACATTGTATATACATTATGTAATTTGTTAAATAAAAGGTCTCGATTAATCATCTATCCTTGCAACCCAACACCCCCTCCCTCATTTCATGGATAATTGAGGGTCTTCTGAATTGTTATCTAATTTCTTTTTTTATCTTCTTTCAGATGAAAATTCTGCTAGCAGTCATTCTTCTGAGCTTCAGTGAAAATGTTTGTCAAGCGGCTCGGATTTTGGGTGTCTTTCCTCACATTGGGAAGAGTCATTACATTATGTTTGAACCTGTGATGAAAGCCCTTGCTCTCAAAGGACATGAAGTTACAGTCATCACTCAATTTCCTTTAAAGAATCCCCCCCAAAACATGAAAATTATAGATGTGTCTCATACTAGCAATATACCATATGTTAATGCTATTCCTGTTAATGCTGTCCCTCCTGAAGAGTTAAATTTACTCTGTGTTCAGGAGTTAGCTAATATGGGTCTTACAAACTGTGAAGATGTTTTATCGTCACAAGTCATTCAAGACCTCATCAAATCAAATCAGAAGTTTGATGTAGTTTTTTATGAAATATTTAATGCTGACTGTTTCTTAGGTTTCGTTCATAGATTTAATGCAATTTCCATTGCAATGTCATCATCACCTTTCATGCCATGGGCAACGCCTCGTTTTGGATTACCTGATAACCCTTCATATATTGCTAATCATTTTTCTAGTTTCTCAGATGTAATGAATTTCTGGGAAAGATTATGGAATAGTGTATATTACGTTGTTTCTCAAGTTGCATTCTCTTTGCTTGCGGATGGACAAAATTATCAAATTGCAAAGAAATATTTTGGTGATGATCTTCCTCCACTTTCAGAAATTGCAAAAAACACTAGTGTTTTTTTTGTAAATACTCATTTTACTTTGAATCAAGTACGCCCATACTCTCCCAATGTTATTGAAGTTGGAGGTATACACATTGAACCACCAGGAAAAATGAGTAAAGTAAGTAATATGTTAATATTTAAAGTATTGCATAGCAATTTTATTCTTCCCTCTTAAGTTTCTCAAGTTCTTTTAACTCAAATCCTCATTCTTTGATTACAATTCAAAATATATTTTCATTAATGTACTTTCCAGCCAGGGTGGATCCAGAAAGTATTTCAAGCGAACTGAAATTGCAGTTCAGAATTTCCATTTATTTAATTTTTATTTTATTTAAAAAAATACAACAGGCTAAGTAGCCCAATACATATTAGGAACCAATTTATATTAGAAGCTTTAGTATTGTACTAACAAATTCAAATATTTTTGGAATAATAATTTTCTAAATTGTTAGCTTGAACTAAAATGTACAATCATAATAGGAATACTGCTCTGGATGTGATAAGATCTATATTGAAACATGCCCACAAACTGCTCACAATTATTGGGCGTTTCGTTGTAACCCGTTTCCGAATTTATGCTAACATGAGCGCCAGGAAAAAGGTTACGATAATATTTTTAGCTATTATTGCTTCAAAGAAAACTAAATATTGTCCCGCTAGCTGGGTCGATGGGTTGCGTCTGAAATAATCGCTATTACCTATTGATAGCCGATTACCCGATCTGCCATCCATACAGACTGGCGAGGAATTTGAAAACAAATATTTTATCTAGCTACTTATTAGCTCGAATTGGCCAATGAAATTTTTTTCTTTCCTTTCAAAAGAAACTTATGATTTATTGCTTATTGCAACAGAAAGACTGTCCTTTGGTCATGACCTTGTTCGAACCTTTATACTGCACTATACTTCGCGCGCTCTTGATCGACGTCGCTACGAAGGACCATCTCTTCTCCCCGGTGATGCGAATTCGAGAGTCGAAGTACCGCGTTCTTCTTTCCTGTTCTTCCACGCGAACGTTACCGAGCCACTGATCCGCACTACTTCAAATATTCGTAATTCTAGTTCGATTAAACTTGCAAAAGAATACCCAGTTCTTTACGACTACACAGCGGAAATGTTTTAAAGTTCCACAAATTAATTACTCGTCAAGAATATTTCCGAGTCCTATCATATACGACTTCTCACAAGTTCTAATTTCCGCGTGTTGTAAAAATAATTAAAGACCAAACTGGTCGTGAGCTATACTTTTAACACACTGTAAATTATTCGGTGTTCTAATTACACAAATTTTCTATCCGCGAGCGACCCGCACAGCGTCACGACATATGACAGAATGTGAATTTTCTTATTACTGCTCAGCCCTCCAAACCTCGGCTTCTCTTTCTACTGTTTTGTCTAAAAAAATCAGACATACTTCCGCAGTAGTAGACTATCGTTGCTCTCTCCAACCAATCCCCAAATCGTTTTCAAATCTGACTACCCACGCCGTCACTTTCAATGCCAGATTAATATTTATTTATCGTGACGACAACTTGGGCGCCGTTGCTAAGGCGCCATATTCCTATTTAATTACCCTAGCATTTCCACCCATTTACGACAAATAACATTTAATAAAATTATCCACGTATTGGTATGTCACAATATATGATAATTATTTTGAATAAATTGAGCAAAAACATGTAATTGTGTTTCTGTTCAATTATATTAACAATTTTTAACATGTAATACATTAATAAAGATAATCTTTTGATCTTGAAAAAAAAAATTACTTGCTTTTGAATAATTTTTTCTGCTCTTACTTTTCATTTTGAATAAATGCTTATTTTACAATCCTACAATCTTAGTAAATTATCAGAGTGTTTTTAAAAAAGGAAAATTAAAAGAATTTCACTGTATTTTAATCTTTGTTTATTAAGGAGTTGCAGACTTTTCTCGATGGAGCCAAAGAAGGTGTAGTGTACTTCAGTCTTGGTTCTACTGCACGGGGAGCCACTTTACCTGCAGAAAAACGGGATGCATTTATAGAAGCTTTCAAAGGTCTTCGCCAGAAAGTGCTGTGGAAATGGGAAGAAGACAGTATTCCAAACAAACCTGTAAATGTGATGATTTCAAAATGGGTACCACAGACTGCTGTTTTAGGTAAAAGTAGATAAAAATGTACCTAAAATATGAAAGATGAAGATAAATAATTGAATGGGAAAGGGGTAACAAATCCCACTTAAATGTGAAATCTTAACAAAACATCTGTGGTTTCCTTCAAAACATTATTTTTTTATGAAACCAACCTTTGTTTTATTTCTGAAAAATTGAAACTTGAGTCAACCAGAAAAAATAGCAACTTAAATATCTATCTAATTTTTTTAATTAATGGAGGATTACTCCCAAGTGCAAAGCGCTCAACACCCCTTAAGGGGCTTGGAGACGCGTTGCGTCAAGGTGTAGATGCAACAAATAAAGAAAAAAAGACTTATTGGTGTGTTTGTTACAGGCATTAATTCTTATCAATGGATTAGAAAATTTACTTTTTTTATTTGTTATTTCTGCTTGCTCCGTCTTCGACTTCATTCTTGAGCTGATGTCATGAAAGCATAACATTTTGTTCTCTAAACCAGAGTATTAATATTTTGTTTTTTATTGGGTTGTTTTCTTACAGCGCATCCAAACGTTAAATTATTCATTACTCATGGAGGTTTAATGGGAACATTGGAAGCTGTGAATTATGGAATACCAATGATAAGCATACCGCTGTTTGGGGATCAGTTCCATAATGTAGCAATGGCAGTCAGAAGAGGAATTTCTGTTAAATTAGGACTTCAGGACATCACACATGAGAGTGTTACAAATGCTTTAAATACTGTTTTGACTAGCAAGTGAGTTGTAGTTTTATCTAACATATGTTTCTTGTAGTTTATTCTGAAAAGTGGCAGTGCTAGGCATGGGCAGACCGGGTGATTGCCTGAGGCCCCGCAAGCCAAGGGGCGCGATGATGGGACTGATGGGAAAAAATGAGTTAAAAATTGAGAAAGAAATTAAACTCAAGCAAATCATTAACATAATTTTATAAGTCACAGGACAGCAGTCTGAAATTTCTTAAAAATTTCAATTAATTTTTTACCTTAAATATTTTATTATAGTCATTACTTATAATGAAATCTATGAAATGAATCAAATGATCCTAAAATTAAAATAGATTCCACTGAAATTCATATTATTTTTCAAATGTTTAACAAGTGATTTTATTAAACACTAACTTAACAAAAATTTTTTAATCCTTTTAAGATCACTGTAGAAATAGTATTATTTGATCACTAAATACTTTTACTTAAAACTATTATTTAAAATATATTTTCAAACACTTTTTCTAGCTTAAACATTGTAATTTTTGTTATTTGTTGAAATAAAATAACACGTAGTTTCTTGATACAACATTCACATTTTGTAAGAGGGCGGAGGTACATTTATTGCCCTGGGCCTAAAATTATCTAGTTGCATAATTGTTCCTGATTGGTTGTTGCCAAATTTTTTGTAAGAAAATGCAGTGTTTCTCAAAGTGCAATTTGAACACCACTTCTATAAATGTAAAAAAATTAATGTTAAAACATGAAATACCTACTTCATTTCATTTTTTAAATAACTCAAAATTAATCAACTTGAATGCATGAACTTGTCACACAACTGGAACGCAATAGCAGGGGTGGGCACACATGAAGCCAAAAAGAGCCAAGTTCCAGTGTTTCATATATTGTAAAGAGCCACTTTGTATGTACAAAGGATTAATTAGTACTACCTACACAAAATGAAATAAATTAAATTAATATGGTTATGTTACATATTCAGTATATATCTTAAGTGCTGTGTTAAGTATACATATTTCAGAAAATATAATTGAAATGAAGAAAATTAGAGTTAAGAAATTTAATAAGGAAAATTAAACATAATGCATTCACCTACCATTGAACAATTTGTGTAAATATTCAAAGGAAAATGTGGTATTTATTTTACTTTCTTCTCTTTCAGATATCTAGAGCAAGCAAAACGTGTCTCTCGAGAATTCCATGATCGACCTCAAAAACCATTAGAAACTGTTTTGTATTGGACAGAATATGCATTGCGCCATAAAGGAGCACCTCATCTGCAGTCATATGCTGCCAAAATGCCTCTGGCACAATATCTTTTACTTGATGTAATAGCTGTGTTAAGTTTAGTTCCTCTGCTTACTGTAATGACATCAATATTATTAATTTATTGTTTCTTCAGAAGAAAGAAAACAGAACAAAGCTCAAAGAAAACAAAACAGAAGCAAAAGCGCTCATGAAGATCATGCCACTCACTACATGTGCCTTTGTGAAAGCTTTAAACTGTTCTTGAATAATGTATATTACAAATTTTCTAAGAATTTTTATTTCTAATGTTTTCTTTTGATTCTATTGTTGCTCAATGAAACTTTTAAACATTTCAATGTCTTCCACATTTGTTATAGTTTAATGTATTTTTCATGACAATTAAAATTGTTAATTGTATAATCTTTGTGAAGTATTTTACTTGCAATTTAAAGAAAGCAGTAAATTTACATTTGTATAGTATGAATTTGAAAAAAAATTACTGATTTTTGGTTTTTGTATACATTCATTTCAAAGTGTAATGATGAACTGTGTAAATTGAATTTATCTTGAAACTTTATAACGTAAACAATTACGAGTTATGATTATTAAAAGCAAAGAACAGCTTTTAATGAGTATGTTTGTAGAACAAACAAGATTGTAAATATGTTAGTAAGATGTGCATTAACTGCATTTGAAGACTGATTTTGCTGAAAAATGTCTTACCAAGTTATTCTCAAAGTTTCCCCTCATAAAAAGGTTCTCTTATTTTTGCCAATTGCATCAGTGTCCAAATTTGATGCTATTCAATTACTTTTTTTATGTATAAAACTGATTGCAAGATGTTAAATTGTATTAACAATCAATGGGTAAATGGGAACGTAATGCCAGATTGCAATGAATTTACACCTGAACTGCAATGTTTGATTTCTGTAGACTAAATTTCAAAACATTTACACTCCTAGTTCATATTAAATTCTCAGAATAATATACAAATAAAATTTATTGAATTGTGTTTTTTTCTGTATACTATATTTGAATCTTGTTTCTTAGTAGTTTTTGGTGAACAAAAGAAACCCTGCTGTTACTAGGTAAAAGTGCTTCCATGTAAGGAGTTTGCAAGCACATATATTTCATTAGTAACAAGTCTGTAACTTTTATATTAAATAGGTGTTTTATACGAAAAAAAAGTGTTAGGGTCATATGGTATAATTAAAGTGGTGGCATGGTTTAAATAAATAGTAAATTCAAGATTATACCCAGACAATCACCTGTTTTAAGGCACTTCAGTTAACAAGGATCGTTGGACACAGGAGTGCTTACAAATGGAAAAAAGAAAAATGAATTACATGAATGGATCCTAGTGGTTACTTTTTTTATATTTGTTTAATTTCCATTTTTATTCAGTGAATTATGTCGTACATTCACTGCAGGCAAGTGATCTTTGCATACAGGATGTAGCACATAACCGCAGCTTTCTAGATCTCTTCCATCTTTACCAATGATACTTTTGTACTTCTCTCATAAAATGTGTGACCACTAAGCAATATTTTTTGTACCTTCCAGCATGATTTTTGAATGAATATCATTACCGGTTTCGATAGGAAACTAGAGGCTAATTCTCATTTAGATTATTAGACTTGAGTGATGTTACCAAATGACGGAGAGTAGAAATTCCAAACAATCTTTCACCCTTTACAACACTTTTGTACATTTATTGTATAAAAGTTCATTCCAAAACTTCACTCTTTATTTCACTGTTGGATTGCAAAATATTATGTCTGCACAGCCAGCAATGTTTTAGTTGTAATGAATTATTCAGTGGCAGCAGAGGTGGGATTTCGGATCTTTTAGGGGGAGGGAGGGCAAATTTGGGTGCTATTACAAACATGAAAATATTTGTTTATCTTAATGCTTTAAGTTAATTTGCTGCAATTATACATTTTCAATTATGTTAATTGATTATTATTGAATATTATTAATTAGATTAATCGAGCACAGAGGTGACGATTATCATTGTTATTTGAATGGTCTTAACTGTTAAATCAAAGATGCATTTTTCTCAATGAAACATATTTTGAAAGTGTTTATTATTTATTATGATCTCACATCTTTATACATAATTGTAGGATACATATTTAAAATCTACATTAACAAATTCTTTTAATTAAAATGCAGTCTTGGGTTTTTGCCAAGATGAAAAGTATTTATAGTTTTATTTATGTCTATAGTAAAAGAGAAATATTCTTTCTTATCTTACTGTATTTAAGTGTGATGACTCATGATTTTAGGCACAAAACTGTTTAATTTCTAAGTAAATAACGTTTAAAAGCAAACAATTAGTTAATTGAAAGAGGATTTTTTAATTAGTGATATTCTCAGTAACGCTGAACATTATCTAGCATGTTTTATAATGCTGAACTAAAGTTCACCAATTTATTAATGTATGTTATTAGTTCAGCTTAATAAAATTGTTGTTTGCTTAATTATTAAATTTCTTCTCAAAATACAGAAACAAGTAAATCTTTTATAATACAAATTTGAAGATCTGTGAAATGAAATGCCTGTTAAACATATTTTTACAAAATTCGTTCCAAGAATGAGGGGCAGTTCCCCCCTCTTGGCCCCCCTGGATCCTGCCTCTGGGTGGCAGGGCGGAGTGAACTGAGAGCCCAAAAAATTTCTTTGTGAAAATGAGAAAAATTGACGTACTTTTTTATTGCTGTAGTAGCATCATCTGCTGATACATATTACAATAAAAAGGGAGTGACATGGTAAGAATTATTATACGGATAGTTCTCCAGTGGCGTTGGCACAACCATCACATAGCCAGTAAAACATTAGTTGTTTCATTGATTGTACTTGGATCACTTAGCCCAATGCCTCCACAATTTTGGAAAGTATTGCAACTTATGTTTTGTTTGAATTAAGGAAATAACGTGATTTGTTTTTGGAAAATGTGAGATTTCTTGGAATTGTATGAAAAACTAATGGTTTGTTGCAGTGCACCAAACTAACAGATACACTGTTACAAAATTATCAATGGCATAACGGTAATAATTAATTAATTAATAATAATAATAAGAAGAACAATAATAATAATAATAATAATAATAATAATAATAATAATAATAATAATAATAATAAATTTTCATTGGCAGTACTTATTTGTACTTATATTTATTTGTCTGTAGTGAGATGTGGATCAGACAAAAATTTTCTAAGTGCCGTCTTTATCTTCTAACTTGGAGGCTTATCCACAAGGCATACTGTGAAACAGGAACAAGTGTTGTGTCTATGAACTTGTTTACATTTTAGAAATATCTTTAGAAATAAGGTGCAACTAAGAAAAACACCTGCTTCATGAAATGTCTTGTCAGATTAGGTATCTGATCGGATGTCAAGTTGGTGAAACTGGGTAACCTCTCATCCATTATTCATGAAATCATTTGATTAAAAGTGATGGAGATGTGACATAAATTTTGCCTGGAAGAAATATTGCCTTTTGTGGATTCTTACAGAATTACATTTGTGAAATCAAGTTTTGTTGTACTGTAAAACCTCTCTACACTTTTCAAGAGTCCAAGAAAATATAGTGTAAATCAAGGGAAAAAGTAAGTGGTGAGAAATTTATTTTGCTTATATAATCAAATAAAGTACTTTAATTCTTGTTAATATTATTTGTTTATTAATATTTACTTTTAATTAAAAATCATTCGACTTCTTACACTTTGCACTTCAAAATACTCTAATTCTACCATTTTCATTTCTTTTCTTTTTCCTCCTCCCTTTCTTTAAGTCATTATAAGGGTCCTAATGATTGAGCGGCAACAAAAAGCCTGAGGGCCTTTTGTCACCCGAGATCATTAGAAACAGTTAATGCCCTTGGTACATACATTATTACTTTCTCGTATACGTACAGAGTGATATATGTAGTACAAGGAAAGTTATGTAATGCTGCACGAAAAAACTGCTGATTTTCGGCGGAAAAAAATTAATTGTCAGGCTCTGGTGATGAAAAAGTGCATAAAACCAGATACTACATTAAGAGAGAAAAATCCTCCAACACGTATAACCAGAATCCATGTTTTGTGGGTTCTTGATGCCGAAAAACCAATTGAAAGCAAAACGTCCATCTGTTGTATGTGTACAAACCTAGTACCTAAACCACACGTACAATCTTTTTCCAAATTGAAGAAACCTCTGTCCATCTGGCTCTAGTTGAAGCTATGAAATTATGAAAAACATTCTTTAAAATTTTGGGGTACTTTACATGAAGCCCCACGGACATTTTCAAAATTTTCTCAAAAGCAGCTCAAAAATTGGAAAAGTTTGAATATTTTTTGGCGTCTTCCTACAAATATAAAATTGAAGACACATATTTTTCTGTCAAATGAAATTGGTTGCCCATAAATAGTTTTTATTAAGGTCATGAGCACATTTTTGAGAATTTTAGTAGTTTTTGTGCAATAGAGCGTGTAATATTCGCAATTTTTAAAAATTACAAAAACATAATTTTCTCAAAAATGGCTCCAAATTTTTTCTTTAAATTTTTGGTAGGGTTATTGCCCAACCAACCCTTTCTGATGACATAAACACCATACCGCTATATCTTTTGTTTTTTCTAAATTTACAAAAATGTTATTTTTTGACTTGTCTCACACATTGGTATTATTTACATTAGAGGCAATTTCTTCACATTCTTAGATTTAAGAGTACATGTGCTTTAAATAATGTCAAATAAAGTTTTTCGAAAACTCAACAGTTTTCTGTTAAAAATGAACTCAAAATTCAGAATTTTCAGTAACGCTCAAACAGCATTTTCTGAAAAATGGCACCATACTTTTCCAACTGATAGTGCCTATTGCACTGTTTAATATGATGTAAAGTATATTTTTGTGTATTCTTTTGTTTTTAAAAAATTACTCAAATGTATTTTTTTTTAATATCTCTCATGCTGTTATTATGCACATTTCCATCGATTTGTATACATTACTACATTTGTGAGTGGAAGTGCTTTGAAGGTCTTCGAATAAGGTTTTTCGAAAACTCGATAGCTTCCTGTGAAAAAGAGCTTCAAATTTTGCGTTTACAGTAATGCTTAATTGCCATTTTCTTAAAAACAGTTTCAAATTTTTCAATGAAAATTTCTATTTAGGACAAGGTTTTACTGTTCTTTAATATTCTTGAAGTAATATTTTGGTTCTACTATTAAAAAACCGAAAGGTTGAGAAAATGAAAAAAAAAAAATTAAATAAATAAATAAAACAACCTCGACGATGATAGATGGCAGCTGACCAGAGAATGCAGCAAGACCTTAAATCCAGTCCACACCAAGGAAATTAGAAAAAATGCTACGAGAAAGTTTATGCCATTCTGAAGCACCTCTAGTTTTTTACCTAATTTTAAATATTCATACTTATTTACTAATTAACTAGTTGATTAACATTGCACACCAGTAGGAGGCTGTAACAAACAGAACATTGTTACAAAATGTAACTACACACCCTCCCCACAAAAAAACTTGAGAAAGAAAGGGAAATAGTTTAAAAATAATGGTGCTCACTACCTGTCATTGCTTCCAGAATTCAATCGTTCAGTACAGATATTTAGAAAATTTAGTAATTTGTTCCGTTTGTACCGCTCGCCATTGCAGAATTGTGCACACTGGATAGTTACTAACGGAAATAATATTGAAACTGGAAGTACAGTATGCATTTATAGAGTTGTAAGTACCATTGATGTGTCAGCAATACATGAAACATTTCTAAAATGTAGTACTTAAATTAACTTCTTAAATATTAAACGACTTCGATGGTGTAACAGTTAAGAGTATTGGACTGTTCATGGGTTGAAACCCGATTGAAGACGTGGATTTTTAAGGGCGACAAAATCCTTTGTATGCCTTCCTTTGAAAGTGAAGTAATGCTGGCTGTCCCATGTAGATTTACTGCATGTAATAAATCCACAAGCCTAAATGATGCCTCTGAGTTACATTCACTATCACCAGTTTTCTCGCCCAAGTGGCACTTTCTTTTTCTGTTAAGTGGTGAAAGGAGAGTAGTCCTTCAGAAGAGCAGAGCAAATTGCTGTAATCTCTCCACGAAAAAAGGCATCATGGAATTGAATAAGTATGCAACCTGCAACACCATAATTTCCCCTTACTTCAAAAAATGAATTTAAAGTGATGCCAAGGATAAAACTGAGGAATACTGGCTTCCTTGATCATAAATGTTTGGTAAGAACCAACATACATGTTTATTGTTAGCCATCCCCTATCCTTAACGTTTGTGCAGTGAGAAGAACAAGTGTAAATGGCGAGAAATTTTAATTTTGAAAGAGTAAAAGTGGTGACTATTTACATTGCAAATTAAGGGTGAAATTAAAGGGACTGGTGAATAGACTTAAATTATTTTTGTCTATTTTTGAATATAACTATGGGATATTGCTATATATAATTTTGCAACACATTTTAATAGTATCAAATACATTTAGATACGTATATGCCACCTGCAGCATAAGAAAGTTGTCTTACACTGTGATACAACTGCTTTTAAAAATCATGACATGTGATGTATCGCTTTTAAAAATCTAAACTCTCATTTTCTGTATCTTTAAAAATACTTCTTATACACTGAAGTGGATGTGACTGAGCCTGGATCATATTTAGTAATTGATACACTGAAATAATGATTTCTACCTCAAAAGGAAGTTTTCCTTTTCCATTTGTAATTCAACTTTCAGGGATTGATTATTCATTAGTTTCTTTGCCAAGGGAATGACATTTTTTCAAAATAGCAACAAAATTAAGAAAGCAAATTATAAAATCAAGGTGCCATTTTAACACCAAACTTATTTTTGGTGGAATAGAAGATGTTTCTAACATAAAGAAATATTTTGTTGTTTCTCCAATGACATAATTTGCCAACAGCTTATAGTCAAGAAAATATTTTAATTTTTACTAAAGCTTTCTCATTGAATATTATTTTCAATGTAGACATGCAACAATTTTTCAAGTGCTTCTTAAATGGGTAGTTTTAAAAGTCTAATAAGCCCTTGTAAATATTTGTCATTTATCTTTCAATTGGCTAAACAGGGTCTATTATATTGAAGTAAGTTGATTATTCATGAGCAGTGAAGCACAAGGGAATAATTACTAATGAGCTCATCATAGTCTCGTAATTAAGTGTAATATACAAAATTTATCTTATCCCATTACTTTGTTAACAGTTTGACATTACCTTCCTCCTGTATCATTGTAAGATTAGTGTATATTGACTGCATCAAAAGCAATTTTATCTTCTGCAAGAAGCTTCATGTTGAATGTAATAATGAGCTGTTTACTTTACTCTGAACATGTAAGAAAACAGCAAATAAAGGCTTTCAGATAATATAAAATTAATTTATTTGGAGATTAATTATAACATCTTTATGTATTTATATACAAGTGACAAAGTACTATTTGGATAATTTAGTTTATATTACATCACACATAATCATATATATTTGTTCCATAGCATAATTCTTCACATTCTTTGAGTTTAATTCAACATGTTCACCCTGTACACTTATCGACAGTTGTCCACCAGAAATGTGTGTGTCAACTTTTGAAATACTCCATAGGGAGGATTCAGAAGTATAATTTAGGTTTACTCTGATTGAAGAGCCCTGCAAAACGAAGGTAGGATGGGTCTTGAGAAAGATACAATAAATTAATTTTAACAAATTCAAATGTATGTTTGAGTATATGTATGAAACATTACGTACAAGAAAAAATATGCTAATCCAAAATTCATTATGATGGATTTTGAAAACCAAAATTCCTAACAAAGATGAAACTTGCAGTGCTTTTTCCAAATACACCACACAATTCAAAGTAGAAAATTAGTAAATTCATTCAACTTACTAAGTGCAAATGAACATACAATGCAACAAAACTTAGATCTCTTTACTCATCAGCAACAATGGGGCATCGTTTTTGAACACTTGTTTGCCCAATCTAGCTAGATAATCCAGCGGGACATATAGTAGTGAAAGGGTGAAAACCTCCCTACCATATCTTTCATGGTACAAGGTGGTTACAAGAAGATGCACTCACACAAGATGTTTTTTACTTAACTCCTCAAAGAAAGGAAGGAAGGTTATGTTTTTTCCTGTGGACATTAGTGTTTCTCTTTCTGCCCTCATACCTTTTGTAACAATCAATGGATTTGGATGATTTAAGGACTAAATGATCTACTCTCAGCATGGGAGTGATGCATGCCATATAAAAGTTCTTAGAAGTCTATACGACGTATGCTAATCAGGTAAAATATTCAAGGGTCCAATTCCAACTCAATTATTTAATAAGCTTTTTTTCTACACAACTGTTTTTTGTTATCCAAATGAATGATAATCTTGTACAATACTAACAGATACTCAGTAACCTTAATCATTCATTGCTAGCTTTTTGTGTAACTGGTTCCAAGATTGACTTGTAGAGCAATCTGTCGAGTATTTAAATCATCAAATACATCTATCATTTCGGCAGCTTCTGGATAGATGGCAATGAACCCACTAATATGGAAGAGAGAAACCTAATATACTGCCAAGTTGACTTGATAAAAACTGGTAGCACATGGTCTCTTAAGGCTTGTATCAAAATATTATATTATGCAACTAGTTTATAATGTTATGCTTTATTGCATAAGTATACAGTTTAAAAGCAGGTGATTTAGGAGCAAGTTTTCAAATTAGCCACAAATGCAATAAAGCATTATAAAGGAGTGCATATACTTGTTTAAAAAAATGTTTATACCATTATACATTTATAAAAGACCCAAAAATAATTTTAGAAACAAACTTCAAAAGCAGTTTTATAGTTGGCAACACATTTGGTATTATGAAGAGGACCAGGGAGGTCATGCATTTAAATTGGACAACAAGGACTGCAGGGGAGGATGATCTGTGCCATAAAAACCAATTTATGAACAATTTCTAGTAGCAGATATCATTTATAATGCTGGTATAAAAAAAAAATTGTGTACTTCTACCCAAATACAGATCTGTAAATAAATTTATATCAACTAAAAGCAGATAGTTTTATCAACTGTAATCTGATTGTACATTTTCGCAAAAGTTCCTTGAAGAATTTTCATTCAGGTACAAAGTTAAGGATGAGTCAAAACACTTTCTTAAAGAACATGCTGAAAAACTTAAAAAGTCAGATATGGTTTATACTGGGAGTGAAGGAATAAAACTGAAAATTAATTAAGAACTGCATGTATTTTCAAAATAAATTTAACACATTAAAAGTTTTCACCATAAAATTTAAAAAATATACATTTGTGAAAATCAAATAACAGCAACAATTTCTTCCATTTTATTTGTTTCAGAATTAAAATTTTAAAGTTTCGCAATTAAAATGTTTCAATAAAACTTCTCACCTCCAGTACACAGGATTACTGTATTTGGATGCGCTGACAAGTGAGTGGCCCAATCAAATAAAGGATTAATTCATACTGCTTGACAATGCTTATTATTTTACAAATAACGACAGCAGTATGCTTGTTGAAAGTTGTCACATACCCACATTGCTGCTGTGGTTTTGTGAATAATGCAGAATTTTCCACTGTCTGAATTATAAAGTCAGCAAATGCAATACTTTCTTCTTCTAGTGTACCTTTCTAAATTTCAGCAAAATAATCTTTTAACTGATTGGCTCACACTTACAAGTTATTCTGAAATTTGATTTAAAAATTAGTAGTTTCCTAAACAGCCAAAACTACGCTTGTTTGAAGATATATGAAGGTATTACTATTTTTGCATGTCTTACTTTATTCTCTCTCCTCACATTATAGTCTACTTTCAAAACTTATTTGTACAACTTATATTAAATAGAAAGTGTTCAAACAGCACAAACCCTAACAGTCTATTAAAAATATATATCTTGATGTAAACTTTAATGAACCGCTGCGACATAAGAAGTTAAGCATGTTTTTAGAAAATTTTGTTTTGAAATTTCCATCCACTCCATTTTTGTAACTTTACAGAAAAGGAAACTTAAAAAAAATGAAATAAATATCAAAGATATCACAAACATCAAACATTAACGATGATAATAATTATCACCAATGATCATAAGGATCATCTTTTGCACTAACATGATGTACCATACATCATGCACAGTATCATCTAAATACTATTTTTAAAATTAGTGCCATTTATGTTTCTTTGGTTTGAAGTGAATCTGCATCCTTCTCTATTGATATACCTGCAATAAAACAAAAAATGTCATATTGATTGTGCTACTAAAACCATAAAGATAATTTGTGTATAAATGTAATAGCCATATACAAATATTTCAGAATTCAATTAAATTAGAAATTTAACAAAAAAATTTCTTTTGTTAAATTTCTTTTAATTCAAATATAAAATAATTATAAAAATCTTACTACATAGTGACTAGACTAGTTTCCTGGTGATGCCATCAAATACGAGTTTATAAACTGTTAAATTAGTAGTTTAGCATTAATTTTATTTTTTCTGATGTCGATACCTATGTCTAGGGAATCTTATTATGGAATGAGTTGCAAATTTTGAAAAATTAGTTGAGTTAAAAATGCAATACGTATCACTCATGGGCTGCAATAGAGGCACAACTCAAAATATACGAATTTTGTGTTAATGCACTCTCCAAAATTACAGTTTGGTCTTCCTTCCAGCAGCATATCTTACAGTTCAGTATTTTATCAACAAATGGCAGAAATATCAAAAATGCAAGAATGATGCATTTCAATACACGGTGAAAACTTAATACTCATTTATCTCAAAAGCTGATTTCTTTTGTTTTTTTGCTGTGCCTCTATTGCAGCTCACAAACAACATATTAAAAAAAATCTTTTTAGGCAATTCCCAAATTTTTTAATCCCATATTTTCTGTCAAGGTTATAGGTCTGCCTATTTTTGAATGCTTTGGATTGACATGCATGTCTGCATTCGCTTTTAAGTGCTTCGTGAATCAAAGTTTTTGAGTAACAGACCCTACTATACACTAAGCCCTCTTCATAATATAACATTCTTTCTCACCAACTTGACACAAGCTGTGCACTGATTTGCTTAAAGTGAGAATTATTTCAATGTGAGAGTTATAATATAATTCAAATAATAATTGTCAGGGTGAGAATTGGCAATTTTAGAACACAAAGAGTGGGTGAATCAAAGAATTAATGAGTGAAGACCATCTTTGTTTTCACAACAGTCTGAATTATTACTAAGAACTTTCAGGTCCTCTTTCCTTAATTTGAACATTTCAAAGCACGGAAATCATATACAAGGCCCTATTGTGGATTTATTGTATCTCAGACAAGAAGAAATTAATACCTTTATACAGGGAACATCGAACTCTCTAGGAAGGGATAATCCTCATCAATTTGCTTGACAACTTATTGTTATAATTGTGAAGCTGAATTTTCACTACTATCTTATAGAAAACTTATCGCATCATCTAGTAACTTTTATTTGATGTTTTTAGTAAATTGTTCCTCAAAAGGTATGATGCATTTAACAGGTTAAGATCTCCCATTGACTGAGAACTGATCAAAGTTTTTGCCAATTCACAATAGAAATGAAAAATTATAAACACACAAATAATTGTTTGTACACTGAATGAATTACAAAATGCTGCACTGAAAGTCCATATATTTTGTCCTTATGATAACAAAAGCCCTGTTTTTATAGTTATTCTAAGAAGGAACTATTTTGACAGGTCAGAAAACAATGACAATATTTTGACAAATCAGCAAACAACATAAAATGCAGACTGATGAGACATTGCTAGAGATAGTGATGAAGCCCTTTCCAAATGAGCTCACTGTAAATGAACACACTGACAAAATGAATGTGTGGACTTAACCTGGAGCAGCCAAGCAGTAACTGTCAAAGCAGGTCCTTTCGTATAGTAAACTCTCTATAGACAGTCTTAAGTCCAAAGCAACTCCAATATCAAGGTGAAAGCATTGGTTGATGTAAAGAATAGGGTGTCTCAAAACTACTCTTGTAAGTATATTACAAATCAGCATGTCAGAATTGTGGATATGAGTCAATTGAATTTGTCGATTTTATTTTCATTTATTATCATGTGTTAAGTTCTGACAAGACGTACATCCACACTGTAGGTTTTGATTTTATATGTATCATTTTTCAATTGATTAGGTATTCGTTATTATTGATGGAGAGCGTGATAGCCATTTTTTGTGATATCATTTGAAGATATTTTGAAAAGTTTCCAGTAATATCAGGTCAGAAACGGTGGCAGTTTCTTACTGTTGAGAAAACTTATGATTGTTCTTTATCTGTAATTCAATCTTAAATGAGCTCTGAAAATGTTGCAATTTGACTGAAAGCACCAGGAGGTTAATTATGTATTTCAATTCCACTCTCCTTGTCCCTCACTGTTGTAATTCAATTCCATTCTCATTTACTTACATAAATAATAAACTTTTGTTACCATTTTTTAAAAATTAATTGTGATTTGTGTAATTGTGCACTGATCAAAATAAAATTATCTTATCTAATTGTAACTGTTCAAAATTAAAAATGTAAAATTGTGTGGCTTTAGGTAAGGACTTGAGAGTAGAAGCTTTGTAACTGCTTTATCTTACCCTTAATTATTAGTATGCTTGAAAGAGAATCGATATTTGTGTAACAACTGTGATTTATTGTGTGTTACTATCAGGTTTCTTCACTTCGTAGAAAGATTGCTCTCCCTTCACAGAGCTTTGGAACACCCAATTCTTTACATTAACCAAAATATTTTCTTTTGTAAATATCAGTGATATTAACATGGAATATTTCATCGACCTCTAAATGTCATTCTTAAGTATTTATTCATAATCATACCATTAGTCCCTCTTTCAACAGCAAAAGACTGTTCTTCTTCAGCTAAATCACTTGCAGTCTCATATAAATTTTCAGAATCATCAGAGTTGGTAGGAAATGATGATGTTGAAACAACTGAAAGAATTTCATCATCTGATTCTTCAGTTTTTTGAGGATCCCAATTATGAAGCTTTCGCCTCCAGGTTTTGATAAGCCCATCCCATGCTCTTCGACTATACTTGGCACATTTGGGAGGAGTTTGTGGATCTTGTCTTGTTCTCTGGTCCTTGGGTACCATTTTCTTGTACCTTTGATAACCTGTGGTATTCTTTCCATATTCAATTTGCTTTTGCCTCCGAGAAAGTACACCCGGGTCTGTCTCTAAAGAAAATTCTTTTTTAACCTTTTTTTTGGTTTCAGAATTACCAGATATATTCGAATTATTTGATTTATCTGAAATTCTCGATGCTGGTCGTATAAAATCTGTTTCATTTTTTTCAATAATTTTACTTTTTGAATCATGACAATTTTTTCTTTTGTTGTTTGACTTTAAATGACAAATACTACACGACTGTTGTTGAGTAGTACTTGCAATCTGCATTACTTCAAAATTCAAATCTTTGGTAGAAACGCTACGAGGTTCAGAATTTATTTTGGTATTGTGTTTCATGCAGAATTCACAAGTTTCCTCAAACTCGCCAGGAACGACACGAAATCGAAAATCTAAGTTGTCGTTTATTTCTTGCGCATCAATCCCGATACTGTTATCCTGACTGTTGTTCGTGTGGTTGGATGAACCAGTAATGATAAAATGATTATTAGTTTTCAGTAAGGGAGACGAACATTCAATTTCGGGATTTACTGAATCATCAACAGGTTCACCGTTCCCGCAGTGTTTCAAGGTTATGTTATCCTCCTGCCGAACAGAAAGTATTTCAATATGATTGGGCACAATTGTCCGAGTAACGTTACCATTACAAGCGGTGGCACTTGGGCAAGCCTGATCATGTTCCTCTCCGACCGCCACATCTTTCTTCATAACCTCGGCATTGTCTTTTACATTATTTTCTACATAATGTTTCCGCAGCAGACTCGTCAATTCTTCCACACGATCAATTTCACTAAAGCTCATTCTTCTTTCAGTAGTTTCCACGCTTTTAGACACCTCTGATATACGAAACGAACTGTCTTCGAAAATGTCCGACGTCGGACGTGAAGTGCCATTCGACTCTTTGGAGTCATTCACGAATTTTACGTCAACTTGCTTTTCAGTAATGTCTCCAATTCCATTCCAGATGCAACATTCTTCTTTTCCGTTTCCTTCCATAGCACTTGATGCCACACAGAACACGTAGAAAATACGTTTGGTATCCCAATGCCGGGGAAACCCTCACTCAGACGATCAACCACTCAACGCAAACCTTCAAGCACCCTGCTGGAGAGTTTACCCGCCCAGCCCAGGTCGTGCACCCTTCACATCTCCCCGTGTTCGCGCGTGGAAGCCCTTTTATGTTTAAATGATGGCACCACTGCTGAGATCCCTTGGTGATTTTGGACTCTTAGATGTAACACCAAAAGAATTATTATTTAAGTTACACTTTTAAATTGCGATGTTTCTAATTTAGAATGCGAAATTCTAGTCCCCACTTTTCTGGAAGAAAGTACGAAAGGTAGTGATATACTCCGAGAAAAAAATACCAAGGTGTTAATAGGCGCCTTTTCTCTGTCGACAGCTTAAGAAGACGAGTACGAAGACCTCTTTGGTCATTTATCTAGTAAATTAAGGGACGAAAATGGTAATAATAAGATAGTAACAATGGTGAGAATGGGAAATTCATTGGATTTAATGGAAAGAGCAAATATTTAAATGTACAAGTCGACTTGGAGTATTATTCCGAAATTTGGAAATGAGAGGGTTTATGGGTAGCCTATTGTTATTTACAGCAAGAAAAAACGTTTGAAAGGGATCGAGCTCTACACTATCTGCATGATATTCCACTGCAATTGTTGGTCACTCACTCTCAATGTAGTTTGATATTTTCGAACTGTCATGTTAACGATCAAAGTGGCTGTGATGGCCTGGGCGATGATCCCGCGCCCGCCCGATTCGCGCTCGTTTTGAGCTTTGAGAATCGTGAGGGTACATAGAAAGCACAGGGATATGAATTAATTTTTAAATGCGCATTTTTCTGTGGCATAATGAAGAATAAAAACAAATGTAAAGAGAATGTTAATTTTGCTGCATTTTGCAAGTATTTGAGATCACAGACATTAAATATAAACTATCAATATTCACACTATTTACATTATGCTTTTAATTGTTTTAAAAACACATTATTTCTTCTAGGTTTCAATTTTGATAAAGAGGTTCTGAATACAATCACATTTAAAGGCCTATAAATAATGCAATAGTTTGGGCGCTGATTCTGCCCATTTTCAGGATAAAATGATAATCAAACTTCTTTACAATACAATCAATTTGCATTTTTTCTCAAGACAATAGCAATGGGAGACCATATTTATACATTTAATGGGTTTCTAAAGAGGTTTGTATTGAGTTATATGGTGAAAATTCACAAATAAAAAGGAAAAAATTAAAATTGATTGTATTGTAATGAAGTTTGTTTATTGTTTTAGCCTGAAGATGGGCAGAATCTAGGGATGATGATAAATTTGGGAATCATGGGAAGATGCCCAAAACATGGCACCGTTTATAAAAAATGTGATTGTATACAGAACATGTTTATCATAATTGAAATCAAGAAGAAATAAAGTGTTTTGAAAACTAGTAAAATCATCATGTATATGACAGTTTATATTTAATGTCTGTCAAGATCATTGAATGTCAAAAGGAAATTAGTGTAAGATATATTTTGAATGACAGACACAAATTAATGACAATTAATATTTCCTTACTTATTATGAGGATCTCTCTAACAGAATGAAAGTGAACTTCCCCTTAGAAACCTTTATTGTTATATTGTCAACTCTTCATCCTCAGTTAATTAGGAAAAAGAAAATAGTTAAAAGGAGCCTGGAGGATCAATGGATTTAAAAAAACTGGACTATAGTCGGTGTCTAAACTATACTACTATTATAGTCGGGAAATGTAGGCGTACTAGCCGTGACATTTGCCATGCAAACTATATATCAAAAAAATAATTAATAATAAAAGAAGATATACAAAGGGTTGTCAATAACAAACATGACAATCACAGAGATGACAAATTGAGAGAAGAAACAGAAATTCTCTGGTGGTAAATCAAAAAGATATTCAACACATGGCACAGGTTGGAAATATATCTACACAGTGGAAAATGAACAATAAAACAAAAGAAATAAAAGTACAAGTGATAATTATGAAAGTCATTCAAAAGAATGACTGATCATTGTATTGAGATGAAAGGTCAAAGGGGCCCAAAGAACACTGTCTATTGTGCCGATTTGCAACGCTTTACAATTTCGTGGGATATACAAGCCAAAATTTGAGAAAATAAAGAAGAAAAAGCAAAGAAAGGCTTTATAGTGGTCATTGTTTGGTTCCATGTTACATCACCAAATTAGATTTTGTACATAGTGTAAAGCCAGTAGTGTAACAAAGGGAAATAGCTATTTTTTTATGAAATGATTATCAATTACCTTGCATAATTAATTTACAAAAGAATACATGAACATAATAATTATTTGTGATTAGCATAGTTCAATTCATGTTATCTTAACTACTTTTATTATTTACTATACTTACAAAGTACATTTTTCATTGTTTGAAGAAGAATAAAAAATATTTTATTTATATTAAACTTAAAACGAACAAAATGAAACTTGTGCCCTTCTGAAAGGACAATAGATGTATTGGATTATGATTAATGCAATTCAAATTAATAATCTCGTGTAATCACTTCTAATTGTGGTTGCAAATATTGAAATGAATTATTGATTCAAATAATATACAATAATGATTATTCATAGCAATGCAGGTGTAATCAGTTTTACAAAAAGAAATGAAATCCAAATTGCAGAAATTCAAAACATAGAGTAATCAACTTTGCACCAGGACACCTTTGTACCAATCTTCAGCAATGTTCTGTGTTTAAAAATGAACATTTTCCCATGTTTATATAATATATCATTACTAAAAATTGTCATTAAACCGAAAAACTAGAGGTGCTACAGAATGGCACAGACTTTCTCCTAGCAAATTTTTCTAATTTCATTGGTGTGGACTGGCTTTAAGGTCTTGCTTCATTCTCTGGCCAGCTGCCATCTATTATCATCAAAAGTACATTTTTTGACATTTTCTCAAGTTTTCGGTTTCCTAATAATAGAAGCAAAATTCAATAAGGGCACTTGTAAGACTTTTAAGGCTCAATTAGGCAATTATCTCTAAAATAGGCATTTATAGGCATTATAAAACCATTGCAAAAGCCATTTCTGAGATAAATATTGATAATGGGGTATGAGGCCTAAAAGTACATTCAATGAAATAAAATAGACAAAAAAGGGCATTGTCCGGACTCTAGTTAAAAGGAATAAATGCATTTTTTGTTGTCGGAAATTTGTCCAGCATTTTTAATGATTTAAATTTATAATTTAACTAGAGGTGCTACAGAATGGCAGAGACTTTCTCGTACCAAATTTTTCTAATTTAATGTCGTGCTCCATTTTCCGGCCAGATGCCATCTATCGTCGCCCACAGTACATTTTTTGACAATTTCTCAACTTTTTGCTTTCCTAGTAGTACAACTGAATCAATACTTCAAGATTATTAAAGAAGAGTAAAACCTCGTCCAAATTAGAAATTTTCATTGAAATTTTAAAGCCGTTTTTACGAAAATGGCGAGCATTACTGTAAATGCGAAATTAGAAGCAGTTTTTCACAGGAAACTATTGAGTTTGCGAAAATCTTTATTTGAAGTCATTTGAATCACTTCCACTCGCAGATGTAATAATGTATACAAATCAATGGAAATGTCCATATTAACGGCGTGAGAGATATTTCAAAAAAATTACATTTGTGTAAGTTTTGGAAAAACAAAAGAATACACCAAAATAAACTTTACGTCATATTAAACAGTTCAATTAGCATTACCCACGGAAAAAATTTGAAGAAAAAATTTGGTGCTATTTTTGAGAAAATGGCGTTTGAGCGTTTCTGAAAATGCGGAATGCGATTTAATGCCGAAAAAACGGATTTTTCCACTTTTTCGCTGTCAGGACTGGGCAATTAATTTTTTTCTGACGAAAATCCGCCGTTTTCGCGCAGCATTACATAACTTTCTGTATACTACGTATATTACTCCTCATATACGTACGTATACGAGAAAGTTAAAAAAGGGATTGTATATTTATTTAATATCCAAACATAATGTTATAATTTATTATAATGCTATAATTTATAATAAAAAGTTAAAATTAAAAATAATAGTTCAGATTATTCTGGAGCATATTGGGATTATTGAGAATCAAATAATTACTCAATTGATAATGAAACATAAAAATTAAAATCAGAGAAAATAAATGTTGGATGTCTGTTATACAAGAAAACAGAGGGATAAGGTGTTCAAAACTGACCTTACATTAATATTGGGCTCTCTATAACTTCTTTTTAAAGTAATATTTTTGTTAATTGTTAGCTTAATTTTTTTTAAAAGCATGAGTATATTCATAATTGGACTACGCTTTGGTTGCGATCAGATCTATGTGGCAATTGTTTTGAATAAATTGAGTAAAAATACAAAAAAATATTAGCTTTAGGGGGACAATTTTTTTTTTTTTTTTTTTTTTTTTTTTTCTTCAAAACGTCCGCCCGTCCGTTTGTTTGTCCGTCGGTCGCACGTGAACAAACCTAGCGCCTAAATCACACGTACGATTTTTTCCAAATTCAAAAAACCCCGGTCCATCTGGCTTTAAAATTTTGAAAAACATTCTTTAAAACTTGGGGGTACTTTACATGAAGACCCCGGATCTTCAAAATTTTCTCAAAAACGGCTCCAAGTTTTTCCTTTAATTTCTTGTACGAACAGAGTAAAATAAACTAATAAAAGTGTTTTGTTAGTGTTCTATTCATTTGTTCTATTTCCACGGTTAACTCTGAATTTTCAAAAATTGCAAGAGTTTGAATTTTTTTCCGGCGTCTTCCAACAACTATAAAATTGAAACTAGAGATTTTCCTCCAAATGAAATTTGTTGTCTCTAAATATCGCTTTCATTAAGGTCATGTAGATTTTTCTGAAAATTTTAGTAGTTTTCGTGCAATAGTGCATGCAGTATTTGCAATTTTAAAAAATAACAAACACCAGATTTTCTCACACACGGCCCCATATTTTTTCTTTAAATTTTTGGTAGAGATAGTACCAAATGCACCCTCTCACATTGATAATATTTACATTAGAGGCTATTTCTTCACATTATTAGATTTATGAGTCAATGTGCTTTTAATAATGTCAAATACAGTTTCTCGAAAACTCAACTGCTTTCTGTAAAAATTAGCCCGAAATTCCGCATTTTCTGAAACGCTCAAACGTCATTTTCTCAAAAATTACATCAAATTATTTCTTCAAATTTTTCTAATGGATAGTGATCATTGCACTGTTTCATATGACGTTCATTTTGGTGTATCCTTTCGTTTTTTCAATAATAAAAAAATGTATTTTTTAAAATGTGTCTCACGCCATTAATATGCATATTTCCATCAATTTATATACATTACTCCATTTGTTAGTGGAAGTACTTAAAATAACTTCAAATGAATATTTTCGAAAACGCAATAGATTCCTGTAAAAAAGAGCATCAAATTTTGCCTTTGCAGTAATCGTCATTTTCTTAAAAAGGCTTCAAAATTTTCAATGAAAATTGCTATTTAGGACGACGCTAATAAGCCTTCTTTAATACTGTGAAAATATAATTTAGTTTCTACTATTTTCCGAAAAGTTGCGAAAATTTCAAAAAAATTATTTTTGGGCCGCCATAGATGGAAGCAGGCAAGGAGGAACAAGGCTGTACTGTAATTCTTGTTTTTAATACTTTTTTAATATTGTCTATCTTCAATTTTGTAGTTGTAGGAAGACGCCGAAAAAAATTCAAACTTTTGCAATTTTCGAAAATTCAGAGTTATTGGTGAAAATCGGATCTATGCCATTTCTGTAAGTGTATTTTAATCTACCCTTGCAAGAAATTTAATGAAAAAAATTGAAGCAATTTCTGAAAAAAATTGAAAACGTCCCAGGGTCTTCATTTAAAGTACCCCCAAAAATTAAAGAATGTTATTCAAAATCGCAGACCTTCGAGTAAAGCCAGATCGTCAAAGGAGTTTTCAGTTAGGAAAAAATCCTACGCATAAATTAGGCGCTCGTGTTGTTCACAGACGACGGACGGACATTTTGAAAAAACACTCTCGCAATCCGGGGACCCCAAAACATGTATTCCTCTTGAAATCGATTTTCCGCAGCATTTCATAACTTTCTCTAAACTACATATACTACTCCATATTATTAGTACATACATTACTCACCCCACCCTAATACATATATAAATATATATATACATAAATATATATATATATATATATTTTTATAAATGTATATATATATATATATATATATATATATATATATATATATATATATATACACATACCCAATATAAAGTAATAAATTATATAAATACGTACGTATACGAGAAAATAACTAGTGGTGATACAGAATGGCACAGACTTCCTCATGCTTGTTAGTTTTCTAATTTCGTTGATCTGGGCTAGCTTTTCGGTTTTGCCTCATCCTCTTGCCAGCTGCAATCTGCCATCTGTCGCCGCCCAAAGTACATTTTTTTCTCAATTTTTCGGTTTCCTTATGGTAGAACCGAAATATTACGTTAAGTATATTAAAGAAGAGTAAAACCTCATTATATATGGAATTTTTTGTTTAAAAATTTGGAGCCGTTTTTAGAGAACTCGTTGGAGTAAATGCTAACTCTAAATGCGAAATTTGAAGATCTTTTTAAAGAAAAATTGGAGTTTTCGAAAAAAACTTATTTGAATTCATTTGAAGCACTTCCACTCCTAAATGCCTCTCGAAGTTCCTTCGTAAGGCGAGAAAAATATCTTATCCGTAATTTAGGCACCAGTGTTGTTCACAGACGACAGATGGACGGATTCACAGACGGACGGATGTTTTGAAAAAAAATCGGTACCGGGGGACCCAAAAACGTGCAGTTCCGTTGAAATCTCGAAATCGATTTTCCGCATAATTTCATTACTTTCTCTACACTACGTGTATACGTAGTACGTATACTAAAAAGTAAAAATATATTCTCGAAAACCGCTCCAAATTTTCTCTTAAGTTTTTGACACAAATAGAACAAGGGGTGCGTAAAGGAATGGCAAAGGTCTCAATTTTGGCGAACTCCTTAAATTTTTGAAAATTGCAAATGTTAGAAAATAATACGTGAATGTATATGCTGTTGTAGCACCACTAGTTTAAAATATATCTCATGTTGTTGGTATTTACGTTACGGACGTTTTAAATACATTATTGCATTTGTGAGTACAAGTGCTTGAAATGATTTCTTATGAAGTTTCTTGTAGATTCAAAAGTTTTCTGTCAAAATGAGCAAAAAATTGCGCATTTTGAGAAACGTTCAAACGACATTTTCTCGAAAACTGATGCATATTTTTCAATGAAAATGATAATATAGAATCACGTTTTACTCTTCTACAATATTTTAAGTTATATTTCAATTCCACTATTTGGGTATCGAAAAATTGAGAAAATGCGAAAGATTGTATTTTAGGTGTCGATAGCAACTGGGAACGGGTAGTGACAAAACCGAAAAACTAAGGACTTAAGAGATTAGGAAAGTAATATACAAGGAGGATTGTGTCATTTTGTATCTCCACTGGTTTTCTTGTGGA
Organism: Teleogryllus occipitalis; assembly: GCA_011170035.1. Taxonomy (NCBI): domain Eukaryota; kingdom Metazoa; phylum Arthropoda; class Insecta; order Orthoptera; family Gryllidae; genus Teleogryllus; species Teleogryllus occipitalis. The sequence goes on along the minus strand of BLKR01001157.1, from coordinate 154,595 downwards.
TAACTCAGTGTGGGAGAATTCTCTTACTTTATGCGGAAAAACTTGTTTTTATTTTCATTTGTGGTAGTGGATTTTGAAGGCTGTTAAAAGGCATGAGTATGATGAGATGGAATTTTGGGATACTTTAAGGGAAACGGTATTCAAAACGGTCTTATTAATGTTGTGTGTCAGTACAAAAACGAAATGTGGCAGTTTACTTGCGTGTGACATGCAACATTAACCGAGTATCCAAATATAGTAAGAATGTTTTCATTGCAACTTATAACCTACATGCATACTTACAACAAATAAAGGTAAATAAATGTACAATACAAAACTGTTGTACAATTTTATTTGTTAATTAGTTGCTTCTGTGACATTCCTTAAAGAATACCGACAATAAAAGATGGACTTATTATAACCCATACAATTTACATTGACAGACTCGACCTGATATTTTATCAAAACTCATTGAATAAATTCGTTTCTAACACTGAATAATTTTGAAATCGTAGTTTGAAAGAAAGAGGGCGAAGGACACGAAGAAGAACACGACGATGACGAAGAAGAAAAAGAAGGAGGAGGAGGAGCTTAGATAATGTTCGTTACAAGGCAGATAGCATGATTACCGAATATTCACATTTAGATATTGACATTAACGGTTCTTTGAAGAGCCTTTCTCTTCTATAACCTTAGTGATGACATTATAACAGGAGGGAGACAATTAGCACCAAAACGCACATGTGGAACCAGTTGCCTTCAGTAGTCACACCTGGCTTTTTGAATGATCAAATGCAACACCTACCTATGGGGTTCATTCAATAGAATGAAGTTGCATCTATTAAAATATTTACTTGGCAGAGGCACGCCTCCTTTTCACTCGCTGAGCAAGAACAATAGTCCTGAAATTAGACGAAGTCACATGATTTACCCGTATAAAACTCGAACAGAGGAGAAGAAAAGCATTCGTCCTAGAATGACCGCTTGCCGGCTCTTGCTATTGCTGTTGGGTAAGGCAATTTTTTGTGTATTTGTTAGTCAACTATCATTATTCATTTAAAAAATGTGATCGGACTAAGTAACTTATGGAAAGACATTATTTTATCATGGAAAGCAATTCTATGAATATCGAAATTAAAATGGTCGATGTCAGTAATATGAAACCGATTTGAAATAAAATGGAATCGATTATCAAATGTTTAAAAAATCTTATTAGAAATTCAGTAAAACAAAATTATTTGAGAGCCAAGTCATAATTCAGTGACTTCAGGTAACAAACAGAACTTGCGCCAAGTATAGTTATAGATTTTTCGTCATCAAGTCAAAATACTATCAGTGTCTTGTCATAGACATTTAAGAATCAATGATGTGTTTTTTGTTTTGTTTTTGGTCAGAACTCAAGAATGGACAAGTATTTTCATTCCTAATTACATCACAAGTTGTTGGAATCGTAGGTGTCAGAACCGACAATTCACTATACTTGAGTTTTCGTAACGTGCCGCATGAGGGACTTGTCACGATGGAATAAGGCAAGGCGTTTCGCGTCTTTCTCGGTTGTGTCGCTTGATCTGCAGTACTGCTTGATACGGTCGCGATCATGCGACATCTGGCGGCCAGATCGAGAAAACGCAAAAGCCGTGCCATATTCCATTATTAAGACAAGTCCCTCACGCGCCACGTTATGAAAACCCAAATATACACGAAATTCATGTATATTGCAAGATATTTTATACCAGATTTCTAGATGACAATATAAAATTTAAATGAAATTCGATACACAATTTGATATTAAATACGTAGTAAAACGTGTTTTGCTATTCAACTGTTGAGAGAGACTATACTGACTTCCAAAAATGAAAATAATATTTATTTTAATAATGAAATAAATGCATTAGTTAACACTTGTACGTATAATTCTACAAAACTAAATGTGCTTTAACAAGTACAACTAAGGGTCAATAACTCTCTTTTCGATTAGGTTTTTCATCGCTTCCTTTGATCCAATGAGCAAATGCGATAGTTTCTAGCTTTCATTGTGAACTATAGACATAGCTTCACAATGAACCTTGACTAGTTGCGTATCGACCAACATGCACCGACACCTTAAACTACCAATATCAATTGGAAGAGATTCCACGTCAATCAATTGCATTCCTCAATGCCTTTCCAATATGGTCCTTTAGACCACTATTGTTTAAGATCAGAAGTGCCTGGTCTTATATTATATCTCTACATCATGGTTGTAACATAACCTCAGAAATTTACAGACACTGAGGAGGGCCTTACAATTTAGGCCGAAACGTCTGCTACGAATGTATTTAAATTGACTGGAATCATCGTTTTTTTTTCTTGTAATGAATGTGTTTTGTTGAACTGTCTGCTAGTTGCAGGAGTATGGCGGAGGCAAATATTATTTTGTCAGCGATGCTATTGAATCAAATCTCTAGTTCGTTTGCCGATGTACGTAAATACGGAAATTACCCGAGAAATTTCTAATTTCCAAATATTGCCAACCACTCTCGGTGATCTCTCCCCTCTGGATGACGAGATTCGGCACCGACCTTCCCGCCGGCTTACGGGGTTTCCCCAATCAGGAATCTCCCACCAGCGGGGCACCGCACCAGCTGAGTCAAGCTCTAAGCGCCCGACTGATCACCCATGTGTGGTAGTGTAGTGCATGTAAGGGTAGGTGTGCGTATATGACAAGAGAAAGGAAAGATCGCGCGCGGTCCGTGGCCCGTTTGTTCGTGTTCCGGCACTCGCCTAGTGTTGATCGTGTGAACCACCGGAACTGCCGATTAGAGCAGCAGGCCGCTAGAATTCTCCTCCAGACAGCGCGCGGCTGATCTCGACCTAGCTGTCTAGTGTCGAAAATCCGGCCACCGTCAGGACTAAACCCCAGAACCTCCAGTGATATCAATTGATACCCTGATTCGCCTAAGCCGATGAACGGGCCAACCAAACCGACAAATCTTTATTATCCCATCGCAAGTCCACGCTGTAATATATTATTGTTGTATAATTCATTTGAAGTAGTTTCACCAATTGCATTTTTTCCCTCCTCTTAAAGAAAGTTCACGAGCCGCTTCTGTCGGAGCGAATAGTTCGTATACGACGTACAATATCTTTAGACGGCTCTGGTGGTAGTCTTTCAGCATTAAGATAGGGACTTCTGTTTTCAGCGCTGGTGGGGGTGGTGAGAGCTTCAGATTCCTCCTGGACAACAACCTATAATGACGATGGGACGGTGATCATCTCGTCGTCAAGAGGTGAGTGGATCTGGTCAAACACACGGACGTAATATTACACTCTTATAATATCGCACTTAAACGCGTTTCTTACGATATACTGGGAGTATTCTTGTTCTGGGAGTACTCTTGTATGATCGATTATTGCATTATTATTATTATTATTATTATTATTATTATTATTATTATTATTATTATTATTATTATTATTATTATTATTATTATTATCTGGTTCTAATAATAATAATAATAATAATAATAATAATAATAATAATAATAATAATTACACCTATGCGTTTCTGGTATAAGGTGCCTCACGAAGACAAATCAGAGAATTCGAAAGAAAGTCACTGAAAGTGCGGTACTGGATGAGGAGAATTCACATGGGTAGGGTGGATCATGAGCACATAAATCTCTCACCTCCAAATAAAAGTTGAAAACGATATTGTGCCATATGTACGGCAAACTATATAAGTAAAAGAAAAAGGTGATTGTATCAAATGTAATACATCAGTTAATTAAACGGGTTACACTTAATCTTCATTACCTTCATCCTTGGAAAATTATATAACATACATACAATACAAATACAATAAGAATTGAACTATTTCGGTACTTTGAAATTTTGCCAAAAAATTTGAGAGTGAAACTAGGAACTTCAAATAATTAGTGATGGAGAAATTTCTGCCACTGAAATATTGGTAATTTTCAATTCAATTGAAGAAGATAAGCTTACATGCTTCTAGTTTCTCTCATAAAGTCTACCGCTATCTGGTTCTAAACGTCCACAAAGAACCTTGAATTTATCTTACCCAGCGACAATGACAATATATAACTCTTTCAAATTAATAATTTATATTCCAAACATTATTTCAGCATAGCTAAATGTCGCGGCTGTGAACACCTTTCAAAGTGCGCGCCTAGAGGGCAGCGCTCGGCGGCAGTTAGGGGAGTCGGCAGAGGCAGCGGAGCCTGCAAAACGCCGCCCAATCCCGAGCGACGAGCTGGCCGGAGAGCCAGCGGCCGGAGTGCGAATCTGCAGCGCCGCCCGCTTTAAGAGCGGGCGCCGCCCGCCCGGGGATGAGAGCGCTAGAGTCGTGATAAGTGGTGTAATAGAGCTAGGAGATTTGTATTGGATAGAGTTATAATTGGCCCGGCAAGTTATTTGGAAATTCTGTGTTGTTTTACGGTTAGACCCTGCTTTGTATTTGTACATCTCCTGGCATTTTGGAATTCAACTTTGGCTATTGTAATACGGTACATTCTTTTGGCTTTGAAATTGTACCGTGTGTTCTCTCTGTGTAATAAATCTGTGTTGTCTAAAAGCGTGTGTTATTCCGAACATAACACTAAATTTCATTTGCAGGAGGCCAGACAGCAGTTGTGACAGTGGAGAGAAATGGAGTTCGGATTGCAACAAAATTCCAAGACTGCGTTGGATCAGCATCAAACAGTGCCTGCAGAAAAGGAAATGGAATTATCAGCGAAGTATCAGTGGGATTCAGCTGCGTTAACAATAAAATTTACACCGAAGAACCTGTAAATGAAGATTTAGGTATATCGGTTACTGTTAATACTACGGGACATTTGTACGGTGGTCCAGAACAGATACATCAGTACTGGTCTCTAGATGACGTTCACTTTGAAGATTACTCATACGTCACGAAAGAGCTGGACAGTCAAGGAGTCGCAGATCCCTACGGGTTGAGCTCAGATGGATATTTCATTTTTATAGATCCGAAAACGTCTCTGTTTATCGAACAGAATGTCGAGTATGATCACTACATCAAACTCATCGCCAGAAATTCAGACCCATACCCTTCGCCTGCCATTTTGTGGCACGAGTTTACTCTCTGCGAGTTTGACGACGCAAAACAGGCACATATGTACGCGGTGGAAAATTTTCTCGGTAAACCCTCTGATATTCCCGACTTTAGAATGATCACCCACCCTATTTGGTCATCTTGGGCACGGTACAAAAAGAACATCAATGAGGATGTTCTTCAGGAGTTTGCCAATGAGATTATCCAGTATGGATTTGACAACAGTCAACTGGAAATCGATGATGACTGGGAAACCTGCTACGGCAGCCTCACATTCCACAAGACCAAATTCCCCGATATGAAGGGTCTTACTGACCGCTTGAAACAGCAAGTTTACCGCGTGACTCTCTGGATCCATCCTTTCATTGAGCCGGAATGCGATCCTTACCATCAAGGGGAAGGAGAAGGGCTACCTCGTGAAGAACGTAGATGGCAACACCACGTCCACCTGGTGGAACGGTGTAGCCAGTGCGGTTGATTTTACAAACCCCGAGGCTGTTGACTGGTGGGTGGGCAGGCTGAAGGCCTTGCAGCAGGAGAACGGGATCGACTCTTTCAAATTCGACGCGGGAGAGTCCAGCTTTGTGCCACAAGTTCCTGTTTTGACTGGAGATCTGGAGCTTCAGCCTAACCTCTTCACAGAAAGGTAATTTTATTTCATTTTTCTTCTGATTATTGACCATATCGTCGACCATGAGTCTTGGAGCAGCGTCTAAAACGTGGGGTCGAACGTTGCCTGTTCGAGTCTCGCATATGTTATAGGTGTTTCAACTATGTGATTGTTATTGTTCGCACCACCACGTATGCTACATGAATCTTCATTCGAATCATAGTAATGATAGACATTGTTTTTATTTACCGTTTGCAACTACGTAGTAACTGAAAAACGACAGGAAAAAGCGTCCATTTTGGACAGAAATACACATTTTTGGGGTGTCTGATTCCTAAGAAATATATTTTTCTGCTCTAAACTTTGCGATGAGCTCTTTCGGAATCTGGCTGACTTCAGCAAATTGCTTGGGAGGCGCGTCACTTGGGAGTACTTTGTGACTTGATATTTACTTTTTCTTTGGAAGGAGGGAGCGTGGTGAGTTAAATGATAAACATACGTACATCTAAGAACCATTTATTCATACAACTGCCTATGGAGAGAGAGAGAGATGGGTGAGAGAGAGGAGGGGGAATGAGGCCGAGGGAAAGAATCCCTTCAGACGGGAAATAGAAAGATAAGAAAGAACAAGAGATGAGGAAAGTCGAGCTAATGAGATAAGCGGCTCACTGTCTCTGCCATGCTGCTATTGTTGCTGCTGCCGTTGCAGCTACAAGATACTATCTCTCGGGTAGACTCGTGGTTCGTGTCCGAAGGTAGCTCACTCGCGTCGTAAGCCGAAATGTTTTCAAGGGGGCCAGAAGAAGAGAGTTCGTGACCGGTCTTTGGCTAATAGCATCGCGGGGATGCATTGTGGAAGGGAAAGCGGTCTGTGCGACCGTTAGACTTTGTAGTCTCGGAATTTCTGGCCGATGGGGCAGAATGCTGAGTTAATAGGAGTTTGCGAACAAGTCACAAAGTAGATGCATTTTTTATATGCAGAGTGTAGTCAGGATCCACGTTTTGTAGGTTATTGATACCAAAAAGTGTAGTTTCTTTTGAAAACGAATTTCTGCCCGCCCATATATTCAAATTTCTTTAAGCAATGTTTTGAAAGAGTTAGAATGCAACATCTATTCGTTTCTCGTCCCACCAACTTCAATCTGGTAACGAAATTACATCCTACTAACATTTACTGGAAATCATTCGGATTGGAGAATATTTGTATCTGGATGTACAACATATTTTGAAATAGGAATTATTCCATATCTGAAATTAAATATTCTCTGAATTTGAAACTTGAGCGTTTTGGAGTGTTCATTACTCCAAATTTGAAAGTTGCGAGTCATTAAACGAAAATATATTGAGTGGACCTTTCAAAAAATTTGCACTAACTACGTAAAGAGACAAATTTGAACAAATTTTTAATTTTCAAAGAGTGAAAATTAAATTTGAAAAATTAAGAAAATCTTCGAACGGTTGAGTGATTTAATTCCGGTTTCAGACACAACGGCTACAAGATGTGGCGCAGAAAATTGGTGCATGAGAAGTTAACAATCAGAAACAAACGTCAACTGTGTAACTTGGTATTATGACACTTCCCACTGAATATTCATTGGCAAAAATTGCTCTTCCCCGGCCCCTTAATCCCGGTAGCGGTAGCTCAGTGCATCAACTGATGTCACTGCAGCGCCTCTAACCGGGAGGTCCTAGGTTCGAGTCCTGACAGCGGCAGGATTTTCAACACTAGCTTTTCAGCTAGGTCGAATTCAGCTGCTGTCTGGAGGAGAATTCTAGCGGCCGGCTGCTCTGATCGGTAGTTTTCCGTGGTTTCTCCGATCAACCCCAGGCGAATGCCGGAGCAGTACCCTACCAAACGGGCCACGGACTGCGCGCGATCTGTCCTTCCTCTTCCTTGTCCTATCCTCTCCCCTTACACACACACACTTACACTAACATGCACTACACTACCACATATTTCGGGAGACCGGTCGGGAGCTTTGAGCTTGTCCCGACTGGGGCGGTGCCCCGCTGGTGGGCGAGTCCTGGTTAGGGGGAAACTCCACTATCCGACGGTAGGTCGGCGCCGGATCTCGCCATCCAGCGGGGGAAGATCACCGCCATCTCTCGAGAAAACAGCATGCACTACACTAACGGGACTAATGACCAAAGCAGTTGACGCGCCCGGAAACACGAAAAAATCAATCAATCAATCAAAACCGGCCCCTTAACATGCCCTGAACGTTTGTAACATGTATTTTGGGACACCTGACAGGTACGTGAACACAGTGGCGCAGTTCGGCGACATGGTGGAGGTTCGCGTGGGTCACCATACGCAGGAGGGGCCAATCTTCGTCCGTATGCTGGACAAGTACAGCCGCTGGGACATCGCGAACGGCTTGCCCACTCTCATTACCACGCTGCTTGAGATGAACATGGTCCTTCCGTGTCTACAACAGTGCTTCTAGTCTTGGAAATGTGCACAGTCTTCCGTTGTTATACACGACGACTGCGACGAAATTTCAAAATTAAAAAGAAAACTTTCTACGGGAATCTATGCCTCTGAGGCCAAAACGGGAAAAAGACTTATTTATTGTTAATATTAAGAAGAACATACTGGTGTGTGTTTTCCGCATGAAATTACTCACCCTGTATGTGAGTGTCGTGGGAGAATGGATGTGGTACAACTTGCGGGTAAGTGGAAGGACGGTGAGGGTAGAAGGTGTCCTTCTCGGCCGTTCCCTATTCTCTTAAAGGCCTAAGGCGGATGAGAGGGAGCAATAAGAACAAGGATGACCCCTGACATGGAAAACGGCAGTTTATTGGGGTAGTGTTACTTGCATAGGCACCTGACGTAGCCCAGCTTCGCCAAGGACTTTTCTCCAGAAGAGGGACTTTGCAGCGGCCTTCGGACGGGTTAGCGACGCACAGCGGTCAGGGGAAAAGACGGGAAGCTACTAGCAGGATCCCGGAAGGTCGACCTGGACCAGCAGGGGGAGGAGTGTCGGCAGGGCCAGTTAGGGTCGATCTGAACTGACGGAGGGGTGGAGGGAGGTCGTCAGGGCCAGTTTGGGCCGATCTGGACCGACTAGGGGCATCATAGGAAGATCTGCAGGGCCAGTTTGGGCCGATCTGAACCGACGGGGGAGTGGAAGGTCCGTGTACACGGGCGACGAGCTCACGAGTAGCATTCGTCCCGAGTAGCTAAGCGGAGGTCAAACTGTTATATATGCCTTTCCTGCTGAGACGCTCTTTCCGAGGCGGAGCTACGCAATTATGCTTACATGGTCGCCAGCTGTCTGCGGCCACGCGGCAGAGAGCCAACCCAAACGGCTGATAACGCTTAATCTTGAGCGTAGTGGCGATCTTGGCACGAAGGTCCACGGGTTCGAATCCCGCATGGATGTTTACCTGTGTTGTGCAGGTGCTTTTCGACCTCGCACCGCATTCCTACTTTATACCGACTGAGGTGGCCAAGGGTATCAACCGATGTCACTGGAGTGCCTCAGACGGGGAGGTCCTTGAGTTCGAGTCTATGACGGAAAACTAGCGATCAGATCAACTGGCCGCTAGAGTTCTCCTCCAGACAGCGCCTGAATTTGATGTAGCTATCTAGCGAATGTCGAAAATCCTGCCACCGTCGGATCTCTAACCCCAGGACCTCCCGGTCAGGGGCACTGCATTGACATCAGCTGATGCGCTGAGCCGGGCTCTGCTCGTGAATGCATGGATGTCCCAACAGTTGTGCCACTACCCGGCGACCTTGGGAGAGGAGTGGGGATGTGGGTACGGCTGCAAACCCACGTATAGAGAAATCGAATGGGCGAATTGAGATCGCCCGTTAGGTCGGCTGCACTTCTGGCGAAAGTCACGTCGTTATTGCTGTGTGCGCGATGAAGAGACGGGTTGGGTGTTCTGAGTTGCCGCATCTCGGGCCGGGTGGCTTCCACGGGGTACACATGAGTAAATGAGTAAAATTTTGTCCTGGTGCATTGTGAGTGGCACTTAATTCGACTTTGATGTCAGTTAGAAAACTAGTGGTCTTGAGCTGGCAGATAGGCCTTATCCAGTCTCAATTCGGAAGGCGCTCCTTTGGTGCTATTCATGCCCGAGTATGCAACCGCCAGCGACGCATCAGTGCTACCCGATGGAGGCGTAGATTAGAGTCGTATTTGGACAACCGGTTATCTCCAGAAAGAAGTTGTTCCATTGTAACATACCGGGGAAATAGCGAACAGTCCTGTCCGCTCTAAGTTGAATCACATCCCTCCTGGTATTAAAGAAAAGCGTACATAGGAGGCTCTGCCACGCTTGAGCGTGAAGATATCACAATGAATTCCAAAAATGTGTTTTGGTCAAAATTTGAACACCGATTTTTTGCAGCATCATTAACTTACTGTAGGTATACTCTACTAGAATTCGATAATTCACAAAGCAAGTGTTTCTACATATTCCATTTTTGTGGGTCTGCTCTAGGGTTTTGCCTATTTCCTTGGTATGTTACAATGGAACAAGTTCTTTCTAGATATAACCGGTTGTCCAAATACAACAAACACATTATCAAAGTTACTAGATAGCAGGTACCATTTGTCTTGCTGCACTTGACCCGATATTCTACAAAATCACATTCAATATTATTTTTTCTATCAATGAATAATAAAATAGGAGTTTGAAAAACAAGCTTCGACAGTGTCCGTTACAAGGAAAATTCGAACATCGAAGACACACCTTCAGACATTGTCCTTGACAGATCCTGCATACCAATCTGTAACCTTACTGCACACGTTCGAATAGGGAGGTGCGGCAGCCAGTTAACGGGTTAAACATGCACATAAGAGCACACCTGTGGAAGCAGAAGCCTTCAGTAACCACACGTGGTATCACAACGAACACCAGCCTAGACTATAAAGCGGAGTTGATACTACGAAAATATTTACTTAGCAGAGACCCGCCTCCTTCACACCAGTTGAGCATGAACAATTGTCCGTAATTAGACGTCACGTGATTTGCACTTATAAAACTCTAACAGTGCAGAGGGCGCGCATTCTTCTCAGGATGGCCGCCGGAAGGCTACTTATGCTGCTGTCGGGTAAGACAAGTCTGTTTTATTATATTTTAGTATTCTGTTATTATCTTTTGATATTTTTGGCTCGAATGAAATAACGCCATAACATTATCATTAAACAGGAGGATATTCTTTCATCACAGAAAAGCATTTTTGAAATAAAAGCGAGTGTTATCCATATTAGTAACCTGGAATGAATTTAAATTGATTTTGGAATTTTAGTATTATAAACTAAACCATTAGTTTTTTACGTATGACTGAATTTCTATGAACATGTCGTAATTAAATGTTTTGTGACTAGGTAACAGTTTCGCAGACGTAAATAAGTATGAATGACGTTAAAATAATATAATATAACAATAATCAATACGATATAAATATGTTTACAGAAAATTGCTACCAAATATGTTTACTGACAGTTAGCAAACAGTATAAAATGTCACTGTTGTTAAACCTTAATCCAGATCAATTTTCACGTAATTAACTGGATTACTATTATAGGGAATGTAAACAGTCTCTTATATGACTGTAAGCCTCAGTCTCTTAGTAGTCTCAGTTGTCTCTTAGCCTCAAAAGTCAGTAATTACATAATTAATAATTGATATTTGATACTCTAATTACCCAATATTAGCAAGTTTACGGTGCCACACAAATACAAAATTTGAAAGCGATTACAAATATTTTTTAAGGCGCCTTAAGTTTCAAGAACTTTGAGACTGCTCTAGTTGTAATCTCTCTATTCAGAAATAACATAAAGAACCACTTTATTCCAGTGCTGGTGGGGGTGGTACGAGCTTCAGATTCCCCTTGGACTACAACCTATACTGACGATGGGAAGGTGATCATTTCATCATCGAGAGGTGAGAACATCAGCTTACTCCCTATCATGTCATTGTACTTTCATAGCATTGCACTTTAATTTCGGTTCTTCCATGGTCATTATTGATTTTCTGGTAGCAGTTGACTCACAATGTAAAGAAGTCGTCGTTCGATCGGAGAATTATTGTCTCGAGTAAAACGTTTTTGATGAGATGCTGGAATTGGAGGATACAAAGTACGGGGATTGGATCATGACCACTGGAAACATCAACAAGTTCTTGAGACAATAAGATCAGCAAAACATACGTGAAAGGAAAACGTGATTGCACCAAGTGGAATCGTCAATTAATGTGTTGCGGGTTGTACTTTTTTGTTTGTAACAGACGGCATTATTTTTATACGAAGAAAATTATCTAATATTAATGTAATTACAATTGAATGGTTGCGGGGACTTGAAATTTGTCCAACAGAAAAAATCCTGTGTGTGAAACTAGAAACTTCAAAGAATTAGAGATAGAGAAATATCTCTTTAATACTGGTAACTGTCCAATCAATTTCAGAAGATAAGATTATAATTTCTGGCTTATTTGAAGATTATGTAATATAATATAACAATCAATACGGTATAAATATGTTTACAGTAAATTGTTGCTGACAGTTAGCTTTATTAAAGACTCCCAATTAACTCGTCCTGAATGTCGACAAAGTTTGAGCATGAATTTAACAAAAACCCCAGCAAATGCTAATGTATTACATCGAGAAGGAAGATATCATGATCTCCTCCCTCTACAAAAAACGGTATTTTGCCAGCTAGAAGAGTGAAATATAGTTTTCAAATTAGAAACTCGTTATTACACCAAGAACAATTCATAAATTAATGTGTAGTCCTTCATCTTCTCTATTATTGACGAAAGTACCTTCACATTTGGAACATTAATATTTAATCTATTTCAAGTCAATTGAGCTACATCGGACTCTTACGTTGCTAACAGTAGAGAAACATTAGCATGCGAAACTAATCATTTCAGTCACTTATTGATGAAAGAATATCGTCTAAAATTTCGTGATTGATTTAGGCGAGTTTTATAGGGGGATCAGCTGTTCAGTGAAGCCCTGTAAAATTTCGCAAGAACGAAGTTTTTTTCATCTAATTAAAGTACTCGTAACATTTTGTTGTCCTTGTAAGAAGAATTGGGAGTCAGAATGAGACGCTCCGTTTTCACGTACTTACCTATTTTCTCCATCAGCAACTTGTAAAGACTACAGGACATCCTGGTCTGTAGTTTATATTCTTTTGGAATTTTCTCGGGCGTGTTGTATTGGAAACAAGTGCACGTCGCTACAAGGACATGGAGAAATACAGATTATATCATCTTCCTCCATGGCGAGGAAACGAAAGCGATAAAACGAAAAAGGGTAAAATGCCTTTGATCGAACGACGCAGATGTCATTCTCACTTTTCATTTGAAGACATCTCATAAGTAAAATAAGTTACAAAATGTCACCAAGCTAAAACGTATCTCGTGTTTAAAATGAAAATACAATAGCATTGTTTTCACGATATAGACTTTGGTAGGAAATGGTGCGGCGTTAACGACATTTGCATCATGTAAATGAATTTGAGGCGTTGTTTCGTCGTATCTATTTATTTTGGCATAAAGCTTTTTCGACGGCATTGCAACCATTTTATTAGTACTCACTATTCAAAATTATGTTTATATATAAACCAAATTTTATATTTTTCTAATTTCATTTATAATAATATCCTATATTTGATTATTATATTATATTATTTATTATTATTATTATTATTATTATTATTATTATTATTATTATTATTATTATTATTATTATCATTATATTATTATTATTATTACTATTATTATTATTATTTGTAACACTGAAGATGGTCGCAATGCGGCTGAAAAAGCTTTATGCCAAAATAAATACATACGACGAAACAACGCCTCAAATTCATTTACATGATAAAGGCTTTATTAGACTAATTGATTGTCAAATCAAGAATCACTGCCTTCCGTTCTTCCTCGACATATTGGTTATAATACGCGCAGCGATTAACTGAGTAATGCCCTTGTAAATTATACATTTTAATGTGATTCAATTTTAGTGAGACCAGAAGGCATGTTGCATAACTAACACAACCAATAAAATACATATTCTCCCTTGTAGTATTAAAACATGAGGTTGAAGGTCTGCTATTACAGCTGCTCGCATCGTCTTCCATTTTGTAGTACTCTGACCATTATGACTGACAATAAAGGAGAGTGATATAGCAGCGCAATTTCTGATTTCGCTCGGAATATCTTGGAAGGTTCCGGGACCCGGTTATGTTACTCTCAAAGGCCCTGCTCTATAGCAATAATCAATTTCCTGAATACTGATCTTTCAACAGAACATAATTTATTTTCCAGGTGCACCAACAGCAGTTGTGACACTGGAGAGGAACGGAGCTCGAGTAGAAACCAATTTCCAAGACTGCGTTGGATCCACTCCAAACAGTGTCTGCAGAAAAGGAAATGGAATTATTAGCGAAGTATCTTCAGGCTTCAGCTGCATTAACATTCAAACGCACACCAAAGAACCTGTAAATGGAGATTTCACTTTATCAGTTACTATTAATACCACAGGGCATTTGTATGGCGGTCCAGAACAGATGTATCAGTACTGGCCTCTAGATGACGTTCACTTCGAAGATTACTCATACGTCACGAAAGAGCTGGACAGTCAAGGAGTCGCAGATCCCTACTGGTTGAGCTCTGATGGTTATTTCATTTTCGTAGATCCGAAAACGTCTCTGTTCATCGAACAGAATGTTGAGTATGATCACTACATCAAGCTCATCGCCAGAAATGCAGACCCCTTCCCTTCGCCTGCCATTTTGTGGCACGAGTTTACTCTCTGCGAGTTCGACGATGCAAAACAGGCGCATATGTACGCGGTGGAAAATTTCCTCGGTAAACCCTCCGACATACCCGACTTTAGAATGATTGTCCACCCTATTTGGTCGACTTGGGCTCGGTACAAAGTAAACATCAACGAGGATGTTGTACAGGAGTTTGCCAATGAGATTATTCGATATGGATTCGACAACAGTCAACTGGAAATCGATGATGATTGGGAAATCTGCTACGGCAGTCTCACATTCGACAAGACCAAATTCCCCGATATGAAGGGTCTTACTGATCGCCTGAAACAGCAAGGTTACCGCGTGACTCTCTGGATCCATCCTTTCATTAACCTGGACTGCGACCCGTACCATCAAGAGGCCCAGGAGAAGGGTTACCTCGTGAAGAACGTAGATGGCAACACCACAACTACTTGGTGGAACGGTGTAGGTAGTGTTATTGATTTTACCAACCCCGAGGCTGTTGACTGGTGGGTGGGCAGACTGAAGGCCTTGCAGCAGGAGAACGGAATCGACTCTTTCAAATTCGACGCGGGAGAGACCAGCTGGCTGCCGCAAGTTCCTGTTTTGACTGGAGATCTGGATCTTCAACCCAACCTCTACACAGAAAGGTAATTTTTAATTATATTCCGTTGGCGTGAATTACCAGGCACGATATTGCAGGACTTGGAGTATCATCAAAGTAAGCAGAGCCAAAGTGTAACGGATTCTAGTCTCCATAAGCACGGGAGTGTTCACTGTCGATTGGATTTTCACATTCCACGTAACTCATCTGAGCATTCACTCCTCCCGTAATAGACCCTACCCCTTTTTATGTTATTGTACCTGTGGAGTTTGAACCATGCGTCCAAAATGTCTGGTTTTCTAAATTTGCCAAACCCTTCTAAACAGAGTTTTGAAATTGTTATGGTTCCTTTTTTAATCCATTAATTTCAAATACAGTGAGAAAATTATTCCAACGCTCTCTGCCGATTTTACGGTAAAATATGTAAGTAGGTAGGTGGGGTAGGAGAAATAAGTAGCAGTTGGGGTTACTATTGCGGATATTTGTAACTTGAGTCAATTGTGAACCAGGTGATTTTTAGCGATGCATCATATGCTCCGCTATGCAATGTCAAAGCTAAATGGTGTAATATCAAAGTTCAGGAATGAAATCAATAGTATGTATTAACATTAAGAAATAAATATGTGTGTTTCATTGCAAAATAAAATGCAATGACAAAAATAAGTTTCAATACACAGATAAATGAACTCAAAACCTGGTTTGCTAATGTTGGTGCTACAATCTTGAGAAATCAAAGATGCCTTAATATTTATTTGCCTATTACATAAAAATTAAATTTTAATGGCGATAAGCGGTCTGTAAATTACATTTTTAGACGTGAAGGAACGAAACAGTGATTTGTGTAACTAGTATAGAAAGTGAGTTCTTAACGAACGAATTTAATTTTTCCGGACGAAGTGGAGGACAATGAGGATTGTAGCAAGTGAGTTTGATATTTTTAGATGAGTGTGCCAAAGACACTTTCGCGTGAGCTGCCAACATTAATTTTTTAACAAATTCAAGAAATGTTATAAGCATATTCTTGGGATATTTATCAATATGTGATTTGGCACCCATGTACATTCAAAGCGCCATAGTGTTTTTATTTCAAGGCTTTTTATTTCGCCATTAGCTTTTGGCGGTACGCATCCATCAAAGAGCCATTTTGCTGCATGCGGTCCGCAAGTACAACCTTCCAAAAATAGAACAGAAGTATTGGTTTCCATGCAAATGAGTGCGGAAATAACTAGCACAGGAACAACAGATGTATATATCTGTGAAAGAAATACTATATATATATATATATATATATATATATATATATATATATATATATGTATATATATATAATGTATCTGTGACAAAAACTGAGTCTTTGACGTACAAATGAAACGTTGACGGACTCGTCTCTCACTCGTCCGTAATTTTGAACCGAGTTCGTCAAAAACACTGTCGTTCGAGTTGCGAACCATATTTTTAGTATGAATCCCCGTACACTTACTAGAAAATACTCTTGGGGCCATTCTCTGAATGCGAGCTAGGCGACAAGTGAACAAAACATTCTAGTGTTTGTTCACTTTTTCAATACCCAGTTGTGCTTTATGGCCATGATCTATTTTGCGGTACGAGTACGGCAAAATCTATGTTGCCGTACCCGTACCGCAAACTAAAACTTTGCAATCCATAAACTGTGAACAGAATTAAAGGTTTCCGTGCATGATTGCTGAAAAGTTAATCAATTGGCAGGTACGTGAACACAGTAGCCCAGTTCGGCGACATGGTGGAGGTTCGCGTGGGTCACCATACGCAGGAGGAGCCAATCTTCGTCCGTATGCTGGACAAGTACAGCCGCTGGGACATCGCGAACGGCTTGCCCACTCTGATTACCACGCTGCTCGAGATGAACATGGTGGGCTACCCAAACGTGCTCCCTGACATGGTGGGCGGCAACGGATACAGCGGCGCACCCTCCAAGGAATTGTTCATCCGCTGGCTGCAGGCCAACGTCTTCATGCCTGCCATCCAGTACTCATACGTGCCTTGGGACTACGACAACGAGGTGCGTGTACTCGTAATGGAAGAAATCGACGTTGTCAGATTAGAAATAAGAAAATGAATTGTGAGGACGAAAATACTTTTTTGCCATCAAAAGCAAATTTTACTGAAAGTTCTAAAAATTAAATATTAATAATAATTTTATTAAGCATTATGTTTCCTTTCAAATATCTAAGAGTCTAAACTTAAAAGTAGAAACAGATATTCAATAAGCGTGATTCTCAACAATGTTAAGCACCAAACGTATTACTAGCTGGTAATTGAGATAATATTGTGTAACGAAACATGCTCCAGAGGTTCTATGTAATGACAAACTTCAAGGTGAATGTAGGCTTTCGTGGAAATAAAATTGTTTCTTCAACAACAATACCCGAAATTGTAATTGAGGTATGTTTTCTCGGTACAAAGCAAATAGTTTCATTGGCAAAATATACAATCTCAATTTTCCTTGTTTGATCTCCTGTTGGGCATGAAAAATAATTTGTTACTCTCAGTGTATCACAGAGATTACTTGAAAAGCAACTATCACCTCTTTTCCACAGACTGTGGAGATCTGTCAGAAGTACACCAAGCTGCATGCTGACTACGCTCCTACAATCATCAAACTGCTGAAGAGATCTACTCTCGACGGCACCCCTACGAACCCTCCCATCTGGTGGATCGACCCCACGGATGAAATTGCTCAGGAGATTAGTGACGGTACGTTTACGAGAGATCGACTGAATTATGCTACACATGGACTGTTATATGATAACATTGAAAATATCCTAGTTCCTTTTTTACTTTCTCTCTACCACGAGTGCAGTAGAGAGAAAGTTGTGTTATGCTACGGGGAAACGCGGCGAATTTTCGACAGAAAAACTCTTATTGCCAAGCCGTGGTAACGAAAAAGAAGATAATTCCAGTGGCTAAATTTAGAAAAAAAAACTAACACATGGTGTAGGCAGAATTCATGTTTTGGGGATCCTTGATAACAACAAATTGATTGACGCCAAAACGTATGTTAGTCTCTCCTATATTTTAATTTTAGGGGGTACTTTACATGAAGCCCCCCGGGTATTTTCAAAATAAAAAAATGGCTCCAACATTTTTTAGTAAATTTTGTTGTTGGATAGTGTGAAAGACCTTGAAGAGGTGTGTGTGCAGGTCTCATTTTCGTTGAAAACCCTGATTTTTCAAAAATTTCAAAAATTCAAACTTTTTTGGAGCCTTCCTACAACTACAATTACGAAGATAAACATTTTTTCGTAATAAAATGTGTTCATAAAAAAACATTTAAAAAACGCCATGTTCAATTTTTCAAAAACAAGTCTTTTTTGCGAAATTTTGTGTCAAACATAGACAATTTTTACTGATTTTAAACCATTTTTTCTCAAAAAATACACAAAAATTGCTGATTAAATTTAGATGTTAGATAAGGACGCTTAAAAGAATGATGCAGATGTCATGTTCATAAAAATGCCTGATGTTTCGAAAATTTAAAAAATGTCGACGTCTACCTACAAATACAATTGTAAAGATACAGTTCTTAATGAAATGTATTCACTAAAAACAGATCTTCAAATAAGATAACGTTGAAGTTTTCGAAAATATGGGCATTTTTGGTGTAATTTGACGTCAAACATAGTCGCCCGCTTCGTATTTTCTCTGCTTCGTGAACGTAATTTGAGATTGTGCTAGGAAAGAGTTAGATGCTACGTAAGTTGGAATGGGTGTATTATTTCATATTTCTCTATTCGTTTCCCAGAGTCGAGCTTTTTTTATTGTTTTCAAATTAATCTCTTAGAAATTATTTATAACCTATCTGATAATCCATTTTTTTGTGTTTTGCAAGGAATGCATTTGCGTTGTCAATGTAGTGATGTATCTTCTTCCAAGGAATCCGCAAAGTTTCATTGAAATTATCCCAATTAGATCTTCTCTCTTAAAAATACAATTTAAGTGTAATATGAAAGAAAAATTATAATATGGAAGAAAAATTGCTCGCCTTCCTGAAATATCAGATTGGAATGCAAAGACATTCCGCCCCGCGAGACAGCAGGAGTGATTTGAATTCCATCTTATTCTTGACACATTATTTAACTTTATGAAACGCAGTTATAATTGTCAGCTATGTGTTGATATTTGCTTGAAAATATTTATTTTCCGCAATTCTACAATTCGCAGTTCTACAATTTGTAATGAGTTTTACAAAAAAATACGTCTGAGATGTGTTAATTAGGAGAGACATTGCCGTATAAGTAGAATTACATAACCATTACTAAGAGCAAGAATGTATGAGCTGTTTGAGTACCATTATTTTCTTACTGTAGTGTGGTCGATAAGTACTTAAATCCAGTTTATACATGACAGATTTCCCTTTACCACTCCGGAGTATAAAAGTAACCATAAATGTAAATTTATTTCTATTTTTTACACGTAAATAAGACGGTATCTATATCATCAACGATCTAATTAATAAAGGAACCATTGAATAGGATAGATATTCAATATTAAATCATTGAATATTTTTAAAAAGAATACCATTTCCATGTGAGTGTTTTTGTTAGTCACATGACTGATAAACTATCTGGTACTGCACCCTGGAGTGGGTGAGTGGGTGGGGGCGCACCAGTCGAAAAATAGCCCCATAACAACTCATGCCGGAAGCAAGCAAACACTTGCCTACAGAATCCCATCTAACGTTTGCGTTGTGTGTGTGTGTGCGTGCAGAGTTCCTCCTGGGCGAGGACCTCCTGGTGGCGCCGGTGATCGTGGAGGGCGCCGTCGCCAGGGACATCTACCTGCCGCGTGGAGTGTGGAAGGACGAGGCGACGCCTGCCAACGGCCTCATCGTCGGCCCCGTCTGGCTGCGCGACTACCCCGCGCCGCTCAACCTTCTGCCCTACTTCACGCGCCAGCCTTACCTCACGGGCTAAAGGGGTGTTGGGTGACGCCAACACGAGAACGGATTGTACACACTTCGGTGTTGTGGAACGTTCAGCATCGGTATTTCCAATATCGATTTGTAGCGATTCGCGGTTGCAAATAAAAAAACGTGTATATGTTAGTTTATATTCAAACGCATTCTTATATTTTAATAAATTATTTAATTCATTAAGCACATTTATTTTCCAAAAAGTCTTATATTTTTCCCAATAAGTGTGAAGTATTTATTTTCAGTAACAACTCCACCGAGTAGTCCAAAGTAGTCAAGGAGATTACAAGAGTACATAATCGTTCCCAAGAGATCTAAGTTATTTTAATTTAGGTTTCGGAATCTGAAAGGACATTATCAAAATTTTCTCAAAACTGCTCCAATTGTTCTTGATACTCTTTGCTAAAAAAGAAAACAGTGTAGTATATATATGTTGTGGTAATGTGAATATTTAAAAAATATTGTGCGAGGACTGCCACCACTCTGCAGCAATTCTGCCCTTGAGGTCCTAGGGTTCTAATCCCGACGGAGGGAGGATTTTCGACAATAGCTACATAGTAAAGTCGAATTCATCCACTGTCTGCTGGACGAGAACTCTAGCGGCCGGCTGCTCTAATCTTTAGTTATCGTGGTTTCTCTGATCATTATCTGTCGGAGCAGACCATAACATATGGGCCACGGACCGAGCGCAGTTTTTTCTTACTCTTCCTTCGCGTAACTTCTCCCCTTACAAACAGAGTTGCATGCACTCCATGGTGCAAATAGGTGGGTGGATTCCTTCGGTGCACCGATTATAGTTGGTTCTGGGCATCACCGGTTTGCTTCAAAAACCACGTGACACCGCATAGGCACTTCGTTTGAAAGCCAGACCAGACGGCCGCCATGTTGCATGGAGAGCGAGAAGTGTTTTGAAACATTTTGAAAGTGGTACAAAGTATCAATTTTCAACAGTAAAAAACAAAGCCAAAACGAAGGTGTACAAGGTGAATTCTCCAATCTAAAAGGAATGCTTCATAAATCTGCTTCAATGTCTTGTTATGAGACGATAATTTTGGTATCTGGCTGCATTTAAAATTCCCGCTAATATTGTGACGTAAACTGTTGCCAGAAGCTCATTGGTTGAAATCGGGGTATCCCCCTATGAGACACAGCTCCAGCCGGAACAAGCTCTAAGCTCGCGACTGATCTCCCGACATTGTGTAGTAGTGTAGTGCATGGCAAGGAAAGTGTAAATAAGGGGTGAGGATAGGCGAGGAAGAGGAAGGAAAGATCGCGCGCGGTCGGTTTCCCGTTTGTGACGGTACTGCTCCGGCATTCGTCTGCTATTGTTTGGAGAAACCGCGAAACAGTACCGAACACAGCAGCCGACTGCTAGAATTCTCCTCCAGTCTGCGGCTGACTTCGCCTTAGCTATCTAGTAGGTGTCAAAAAGTCTGCCTTCGTCGGATCTTCCAATCAAACGAACTGCAGTGACATTAGTTAATGCCCTGAGCCAACTCGGCTGTTAGCACCACAAGAATATGACGTTGGTCAAGAGAGCAGATTCAACTACGTAGATGAAACTGCAACACAATAATACGCGAGTGTAAAAATTCCTCCATTTTCTCGTCGACCGTCGGAATATGCAGAGCGTTCCGCGACTTGCAACGCAGCTAGCGCCAACCAGTAAACAGTTTTCATTTGTTCAGTCACATTCATGCGCCGACCGCACGTTGGTCCGCTTCTCTCCGTGATTCCTTACTCAGTGCAATGGTGAACTCTACTCAGGCTCAAAAGTTATCACATTGCTACTAAGTGATCTACTTCCTAGCCCCCAGCGAGGGGGGGGATGTCCCAGATACCTCATCAGGGCATAAACGTCAATTCTTCTACAAGTCATCCGTCAACAGCAGCGTTTAAGCACTAAGGTCACATCCGAGGAAAAGGAAGCTCAGCAACCTTCAGGTAAACGACGGCAAATGCAAGGCTAATTCTACCCTGTTAAATGAGTGTATCAACCACGAACAGATTTACCCCGTTTGGGCGTGAGACGGATGAAGATCACGAAGAAAATCTCCAACTCTCCATCGATCCTAATGAGCCTATGAACAAACAATTACCCTCAATATTTAGTCACTAGTTGAATGTAGCATCTCCGACGCTGTAAACTGTTTTAAAAGAATTTCATGTGTTGAAAATTTCATCAATACTTCATTTCTTTGATGCCTAGCTTTGATCAAGTATGTTATTAGAGTATCTGGCCAACTAATGATTTACCGATGAATTGTAGTAGCTGTTAATGTTAAACTCTCATTCAAAAATTCTCAAAACTCAATGGCCTTGTATATTACCTCCATATGAACTGGTAATATTTCAATTTCAAAATTATAATCTCCGTAAAAAATACTTGCAGGTATGAATGATGCGAATAGTTAGAATTTAGTACAGCTATATTTTTTAATTTTTTGTTTTCTAATGTGAACATAAATGGTCACCTATAAGCTGTTCTCCGTTATTCTCTTATGCTGTTATAAGATCATTCTCAATTAGTTCGGAAAATTCTAACGCAAAATATTCTGCAATTATATGTCATTCCCCTGAGTTGCTTAACACTTTCCTATTTTTGTCCTCTAATTTTTTAATATTTTAAAATTCCACCAACTCAGTCTTGATGATCTTCAAATTTAACGCTCCAAAGTAATTTGTAAATTTATTATAAAAAGTACGCCTGAAACATTTTACTCTTTCGACTTCACAACAAATTCTGCGGGTGATATTCTTTTTTGATACTGCTCGTTTGTGAAAAAACTCAGTGTTGCTATTCTCATGGAAACTCATTCTCTCTATTTAAAAAGGCAAAGATCAATTTTCTTAAAAACTATAAATATTACAAACAACATCTCTACATCATAATACTTGCCCCATGATTTCACATTGCTGACTGAAAAATTAATACCGAAAAACCGTTTAGAAATGATGAGATAGCCAATAGTGGAACATCCGGTATAGAGTAAAAACTGAGCGCAATCCTTAGCTAAATAATACAGAGAGGGGTTGCAAGCTGTATCCTGAATTATTTATGTTCAATGTTAAATGAGAAGAAGCCACATGATAATTCATTGGCGTGGAATTGTTTGTATTTTCGCATTTCAAATCTTCTTCAAATAGGTTTGTGTGTCTACTGAGATGGAAGGTATGAATTTTCTTAAAAGTGAGTGTTCCCTTTAAAATAAATTCTCTTAAAAGTGAGGGAGGTATATAAGTTTTATAATACATGTTACTAGCACATAAGACATTAAACATACATATTTTTGTCGTCTTCAGAATTATAAAAACTGGTAATTATGTTTCAGAATAGATACAAGTATTTTATTTATTTTTATGATTATGATTCATCAATTACGTTATATCATCTGTAACTATTACTCCGGATCTACCTACGACCGTTTTTTATTTACCATTTGGACTGTATAAATGAGTATAAACAACCTGTAACAACTATTGTACTACAGCTTCCGGGTCAATGACCCCCATCTCGATCAGGTTTTTCGTCCAGTTTCCCTGATCCATTGAGCAAATGCTGAGATGGCCCCTTGTTTTCCTTCTGGACATAAATGTAACTTCATTTTCTGTGCACGTCTTCTAGAATTCAGTGGGAAATACAATTATTCAAATTATCGTTTCCATGTTGTCGCGGCAGGAAGTAATAAGAGCCAAAATTGATTGCTTATTTGTCTTTGAAAATAGATTTTATTACATGGGAGTTTTTTTTCTCCCTTTCAAAATTCAAAATTTATTGCTTATTTACCCTTGAAAATAGATTTTTTATATGGGAGTTTTTTTGTTTTTTTTTCTCCCTTTCAAAATTCAAAATTTATTGCTTGTTTGTCCTTGAAAGTAGATTTTATTACATGGGAGTTTTTTTTCTCCCTTTCAAAAATTCAAAATTTAAGTAGTATATGACTTAGTGTAGGGATCACAGAATTTTGAAAATGTGCACACAATTCACTTTTCCCCATAGCACGTCATACGCAGTTTTTAACTGTTTTTTTTTGACGTAAAATAAATAAATAAATAAATACCGTACCCGTGCATGAACTTCCGCGTGTTATACTCAGCTTAAAACAGTAAGTCCCTTCAAGGTCACGAGTTGACAGATCAATTTCAAAACTTTCTTTATGAATGCAACAAAAGAAGAAATATAAAAATATGATAAGTTTTACAACGTGACGTTTATTGATAGTGTTGGAATATTATATAAAACTTCACAAAAATTATATATATATATGAGTATTTTATTTTGTAGTTCAGATTTGTTAATTGCTCTTAGTTATAAATTGAATGTTTAGAAGTTCAACCTTTAAATTTAAAAAATGTCATTTTTTGGAGAAAAGTGAGCGAGGTAATTCGGAAATTTCCAATTGGGGGTCAAGAGAACAGCTATCGTGGCGTGGCCTAGCAGAGCATGGCAGGGAGTAGGGCGGACAAGGGATTCAATGGAAGAGATAGAGGTAGATCCCGCCGCAGGGCATGAAAAGATTGAATTCCTCTTCCTGTAAAATAATTTACTGCAATAAATGCCCGAGCAACGCCGGGTACTACAGCTAGTATGCAATAAAAATGAAAGTAAAAGACTTTTAAAATATCAACAGAACTTTATTTAAACATAGAAAATGGCTTTATATTCTTAACATTACATTTTACAAAAGTTTTACGAGTCCATTGACGTATAGTTTCGTTGTCTCTTTTCTTTAAAGCCCCTGATATAGCTTTTTCTTCTATGCGCCTCTCTTGGTGAAGTGACCAACAGCAATCTCCCATCATGTTGGATTCCCAGCGTCTCTGATACCGTTTTTTCAACACTTTCAGATCTTGATGAAAACGTTCACATTATTCTTCACTTACATCACCTAAATTATCCGGAAGGAATTGTAAATGACTGTTTATGAAGTGAATCTTGTGGCTCATTAAACATCTCAATTTCTTGAAAGCATCCAGCATATTGGCAGATATCTTAAGATATCTGTTACCAAAACTAAAACCATGGCTTTTGTGGGTCCAGAACATGCCAGGTGCAAGATAGTTCTAAATAATAAAAGTTTAGAACAAGTTTTGCACCTTTTATTACTTAGGCTGCAGTGTGTCGTGTCTAATACAAAGCGATCTTGATGTGAAACTGAGTAGATTCCAGAGAATATGTGCAACAATAAGAAAAAAATTAAAAAATAAAACTCGAAGAGACACTGAGTTAAAATTTTATAAAACACTGGCCGTCCCAATATTAACATATGGATACGAAAATTGGAAGTTAGATAGATCATCAAAAAGGAAAATCCAAACTAGCGAAATGAAGTTCCTGCGAAGTGTTGCTAACTATTATTTATTATATCATAAGAAAAATGTGGGTATAAGACATGAACTGAATATTTTTAACCTCTTCGAAAGAGTCGAAAAAAAATTGGTATGCCCATATTATAAGAACGAAGTCAGACTCCCTAAACAAATAATAAATTATGTACCCACTGGCAGATGAAGAGTTGGAAGACCAAAGACTCGGTGGATTGATGTTAACGTTGAAGAGGACGGAACAGGCCTACAGTCCTAATCCTTGATGTTGAAGAAGAAGATGTATTTCAAATTGAGGATCAAACATAATTTTTCTAATACCAGGCCCCACGAAGATGTCCTCTTTTAATTTTGCTTCAGGCAATTGCGGAAACTTTTCACAAAGGTATTTGAAACATTGATCATATTTAGGTAAGACCTTCACAAATTCTTTCATGAGCCCTAATTTTATGTTCAATGGAGGTAGCAGAACCTTGTGGTCAGTGGCGGATTAACTTGATTGCCGACTGTAGGCTGAAGCCAAAATGCCGCCCTTCCTGACCCCTAATGAAACACAATATTTACATAAAAATCAAAAAGCTATTTAGTACCAATTCCATGTGGGTGAATGAACATTAAAAAAATTATTTTACAAAAATAGTTATTTTTATCCAGAATATAATTTTAATTTTATCAAATTTCATTATAAGATTGTTTACAGAAGTTTACGTCTACATTTCTTGCTAGCAAAGTTTTCAATTAAAGCGTTGTAATCTAAAGACAATGTTAAATTGGATTCAATACATAAAACGGCAAGATTATTTAATCTATCTTCTGACATAACTGAACGCAAATAATTTTTGATTCTCTTTAAACAAGAAAATGAGCGCTCCGCAGAACAATTTGTAACTGGATGACTAAGAAATATACGCCAAGCAATATCGACATTTGGATATATATATATATATATATATATATATATATATATATATATATATATATATATATATTATGTAGTTCTAATTTTCGGAGAGACTTAAGGAAATCCTTTGGCTTAACCTTTGAAGAGTTGCAATGGGCTTGAAAATGTAAACACTGATTTTCAAATGTTGCTTCCAGGTCCATTGGGTACAAACTTCTCAACTTTTCTGATTTCTGGTGCACTTCTAATGTGCTTAAGTTTTCTATATCGATTATAATGTCGAATTTGTTGTAAATATTCTTGTAAGACGTATTTATTTTCCTGAATTCAGAAACCAAATTGTCTAATATTACGTTAAATGTTGTAATTCTGAATTGATCTCTATCTGTCATGTTGATATTTTCCTCTTTATTCTCGTCAAATGGTCTTTTGCTCTTTGTTTTTCTTGATATCTGCACATATTCTTGGATTTCTGAAAATTCTAATGCCTTCTTTTCGTACAAATCAAACTCATTACGAGTTTTGTCAACAAGACCAATCAATGATTCGTAGAGCTCAATAACTTTTCTTAATATCGATATCTACTTTCTGTAATGTTTTACTGACAGAATTTATTCGTTCCAGTAAAAAGCTCCAAAGACAGCATGAAGGCCGTTTCGAGTTTCTCGAGCTGTCTTAATAAACCTGCTGATTCGCATCTAGTATTTGGTTTTTCAGAATGATTATTTTCTATTGCATTTAGTGCATTTATAATTTCCTTCCAAGATTCTGTTAATGTAAAGACAGCATCACTACGCGAGGACCATCTAGTAGCAGATAGCTGTTTCAGAGTGTGTGAGTTTGGCTTTTGAAAAAATAGTAGTATTTCCCATCGATGAGTTGATGCTGTGAAGAATGTATATAAATGTTGAATTAAATTAAAAAATGAAACAGCTTCTCTGCAGCTTGCTGCTGCACATGTACCCACTAAATTAAGAGAGTGAGCTGAGCATGGTGTGTATTCTGCAAGAGAGTTGACTTCCTTTATTAGTGCTTGTAATCCTGCATATGATCCTGACATATTGGCAGCGTTATCATATGCTTGGCCTCGATAATCATTGATATTTATAGATCGTGAATCTAAAACAATTTTTGCCAAATCTTGAGTTTTATGTCCTGGATTTTCCAAAAAAACGTTCCAGTGGATTACCGTCATTTTGAACAAACCTGAGAGATAACTGATCGATTTGTGCAAAATCAGGAGAAGAGTAAACAATTATAGCAAAATATTTTGCTAATTTTATCTCTTCAATAATTTTGTTTTCAACTGCAGTTGCCATAATCTGTATAAATTCCTCACGTATGGTTTTTGATAGGTAGAAAACATTACCTTTACCTTTATTACCAAATTTTTCAATGTGTGCAGCTAAAAATGGATCGAATTCAGCTATCAATTCTAATGACATAAGAAAATTGCCATTTTGAGGTGAACCAAATTTCTCGTTGTGACCTCTAAGGGGAAGGCCTCGAACCGCTAATGATTTAATAAGAGCTACTACTCTCTGTAAAACAGATCGCCAATATGATATTTCTTCATTCAACTGAACTGTTAAAATTTTATCAATGCGACCTACATCGTTTCCTCTATCTTTGAATTTTAACACGCATGCCTTGTGTCTATCCGAATTTTCATGACCACTCAATCGTGCTGTTGCATTCTTCCAATCGTTGAAACCACATTTTGAAGAAAACTGAGAGTCACCTTTAAAAAGTAAACATGGTCCGCAAAATACTGCACCAGCACTTTCTGAATAGACTAACCATGATCGAGTTTGTGTTTCACCGTTAATTAACTTTCGTTCAAATAAAGCGGGTGAAAATTGTCTACTATAATCGTTATAATGTCGTTTCGACTTTGAAAAGACTCCATTCTTGTTTTGGTCATAACCATGCAGTGCAAAAGTCACGAGTAAGTTCATCAATTAACCATAAAGCTGGATCTTTATTCAGTTCTTGAGGCAAAGTGATTTCAGATACTTTTAGGTGATTGTCTTTTTCAAGCGAATTCATGAACCCTGTAGACAATTTCAATACATGTACGTTAAAAAGCAAGGAAAATATAATAATTTCTCTAACCATAAATAAATATAAATATTAATCACGAAATTACATTCCAATAATATAATAAAAATATATTTTGTGCAAAATTGTTATAATTATTTTTTAATAATAATGTTCATATAATTCTTTTGTTTACTTTTAATCATTATACAACTGGTACATTACAATAATAATTGTAATCCGATTTTAACATTTATTACATTATATACCCTGATAAAAACAGAATATTAATACGCATTCAGAGGTATTGATATGGAGACAATATGCGGATTGAAGTTTGAAATTCTATCCGTTTATTGTATTGATACTTTTAAATATGTTTCTATTCGCTCTATACGTCATTTTTAACAGGGTATTGAATAATAATAATTTTCTAATCTGTTATATTTATGTTTATTAAAATTATTTAAGTATTGCATAAACATTTAGTATCCATAAATATCTATAAAATAAAAATAGCAGAATTTATTTTACCTGAAATTATGTCAGAATTATCATCTAAGTTTAATTCGCTTTGGTTCTTTAGAGGATCCACAGTAACATAAGTAGAAATTATCTAATAACAACGTATACAATAAATAAAAGGTTAACCAATTCATAAACTTAAAAATAGTCTATTTGTATATATTATTTTTCAAATTCATGCTTGTAATTCTACTACTATATCGGATTGCTGTCGCTTGGTGTAAAATTTTTCTTAAAAAATGAATCTAATTTTGGTGTTGTTTTTAAAACTTCTTCTTCTTCTTGATCTTGCTTTTCACGAGCACGTTTCCGATATTCAGAACCACTGTGTCTAATTCTTCCGTCACTCATTTTTATATTTAATAAGTAAAGGTTATGAAAAAAGAGTTAAAATAGAAACCACCATAATATTCTCCGATGTGCGATTCTCTTCTGTGTACTTGAGAGCTGGTGGAAGGGGTACGCGGCGTTGCCAAACCCTTGCACTGATTTTTGTAAACTGACTTTAAGGTGAATCCTAAAAAAAATGTTATGTGAGAAGAACTTAAATAAATGCATATAAAAAGTTACTATGAAACATTAAAAAACGACTTTCTAAAATAAAATTTGCCGCCCTAGGCTACAGCCTATGTTGCCTAGTGGGTAATCTGCCACTGCTTGTGGTGATTTACCAGATGTTCCCGTAGAATGTCCTTTTCCCCTGGCTTTAAAAAATTTCTTATAGGCCAATTATTCGTAGACCAATGCTGCTCTCGTGTCTTACTATCCCATTCACATAGTAAACACGGGAATTTAGTAAAACCACTTTGCTGGCCAAGAAGCGTGCATATCATTTTTAAAATAATCACATATCATCTATCCATGAGCGGAGTAGATTATTTTCTCCAGAACTACACTGAGGGCTTCGTTACTTTCCTTCATGTGTACAGAATAAGCAACAGGTAATAATGGCTAGATATTACCATTGTTTAAAAGAACTGCTTTTAAACTAGTTTTAGAAGAATCTTTAAACAGTCTCTATTCTTCTTTTGGTATTGAATTCTGAACTCATTCACCAGACCGGCAATATTGGAGCAATACGCTAAATCCTGTTCTAGTTTAAAAAATGAGCAAATTGCTGATCTCTTCTCATGTACACAGCAATGGAAGTAGCAAGGTATCAAGTTCTTTTCCTTCAGTCTGGAGCCAAGCAGTTCAGCTTTATCCTTTGTTAAGGTGGTTAGAGCGAGATATTCCCTAGTAGATAGAGAGTCCATTTTACATTCAACAATAATTATTTGTGAGACATGTGGGTATTGTGAAACATGTATAAACAAACCAGGGATTCCTATTAAGACTTTTATTTAATTATACGAATTAATTGTGTTATATAGATAGAAAATAAAAATATTTCAATATTATATACCGACCTATCGTTGACTAGTTTCTTAACTAGTACCAACAGATCGCGTAGCCAAAGAATGAAAAATTGAGGCATAAGATCGAATATAAAAAAACACTATTTCACCATTAGCAAGATCAAAATTATAAAAAGTAACATTATAGACATATATCTACATATTTTTTACAGAGATCACTAATAATTGCCGAAATCTCCTCATCTTGAATATCGCGAAATGTCTTTGGTAAATTAGGCAACGCCGTAATGTCTGTGATATTGGTATACCTACGCAGGGCTCATGCTGCTTCAAATTGTCCTTGTTTTCATTCACTTTGAATATTATTTCCAGATATACTCTTTGACTATTTCTGTACTGTTTGGTGCCTAGTCGGCACGCGGTAAACAATGTCTGAGCTCATTGGGAGTGGAATTGGTTTGAGAAAATAGTGCTACAGAGAAAAAGGGATTTCTGTTAAAATACTAATACTACCTACGATTGAATTTATAATTCCTCTTCCTATTTCAATCAATTTACCCTTGGTTGGTTTTATATACAGTGGGTCTTGAAGCATAATACTGTGTTGGGCACTCCAGAAAAAAACTTTAACTAAATATCACTAATTATGATAAGATAAATCCATGTACAAACACAAATGTCAATTAACAAATAGCTTAAAAATTGAAAGTTCCATTGTCAAATTCTCATTTATAAATGCATGTTTCGTTTCTTATTGTTTCATTCTATTTATTTTTAAATTCAAATATGGTTCAATAAAATATTTGATTGATTATTATTCAGATAAAAACATTTCTTGAAGTTTTTAAGAATATTTATTTTCAAAAATGCAGGCACAGGGAAAGGAGTCCCAAGCTTTCATATTTTGCTAGTAGGGAAATCCAGCTCTACATTTATACCATGCATGGTTGAAATTAACACCAGCAATTTCTAATACCTTTGTGAATTGAATTCTCACCCCAGTAGTTCTACTGATTGAGGTGCTGACATATGCAAAACTTTGTTGCTTCGAGTCCAGTATCCACTGTGTATCTCATATAATGAAAAAGAGAATATGAATTATTTTCAAATAATTAATCATTGTTCAGGAGCTAAAATGAAAAAAGCTGTTATAGAGCTCAAACTGAAATAATACTATAATAAAAGTATAAATATTTCTATAAACTCTCAAAATTACCCATTTGCTCATAAAGTTGAATCACAGTGAATCATCATCATAAACTGCAGGCCCTTTCCTGTTTCCCAGTAGAACAGGAAGCTTACACCTCCAGGTGTACTTGATCAAAGTGATTTATTTATTTATTGCAGACTATATAAATACAAATAATATAAATATAAAATATACATTATTCCGCTGAGGACTTAATCCTGTGCGCGGGCCTGTCTATCATTCATACTTTTTCATTGCATACAAGATTGTTTATATAGCTCATATAATATAAAAGAAAAGACGTGATCATTTGGAACTGAATTGAGTTTTTCATTCAGAACGCACAAATGCTTTTATCCATCAAATTTAAATATTTGATTATATACAAAGGCAATGTTTTCCAGGAGTGAGGATCTTTTAATTGGGCCCAGAAGACCTAGAGGAATGTAAGAACTCTTGCCGGAGACTTGTCACTCGATTTGAATGAAGCGCGCTACGCGCACAGTGCTGCCGAGTTGGGCGTTACCGGCCCGTCCCTGTAGAAAGCGCGCGAATGTCTCTCTTTGGAGTGATTTAGGCTTACGATTTTGCGTATTTCTCCTATTTGAGACGGTAGATGTCCTTCAAATTGCGCATGTTGATTCTTCGAGATGCTAGCTACCTAAGGAAGAGTTTTTTAAAACATTTTCAACAGTTAGTTTTCCCACAATTTTAAAATTTCTGGTCGGCTCAGTCGGGTCGCCGTAAGAGCCTATGTTAAAACGACAAACTTTACGGTCTCATTTCTCAAAAACTAGACGGTGAAACAGTTTCAAATTTTATCAGAACATACACGAACCTCCCGTCTTTCGATTAGTACAATAAAAAAGGCATGTTAAACATAACACGTATCTCGCTCTAACCACCTTAAGCCCAAATCTCTGACCAAAACATGTACTACCTCCATACTGTTCCATACTGGTTCCATACTGTTTACCGGACACAAAAACTCTTTTTCAGCTGGTTCATCGTTATCACAGGGAGATTCATCACTTCACATACTATCCAGATTAACAGTTGCAATAGCCACTGGTGGCTCACAAACAGGCAGATCTCGACTATGGCCTATTGGCCGAATTGCAGATGATAGGTTAGGGGACTGAATTACATTTTTTTGGGTTGTAACCAGTAACATCAATGCAACAAAAGTAGCAATCATCTGAATGATTCCTTGGCTCCCCTCATACCATTTGAATGGCAAATATAACGGATGCTTTCTCCTTTTTTTAACCATTTTCTAAGGTCCCTTCCACAAACATAACATACTTTATGTGGCGTCCCGATCACTAAGTTTAATTCCAAAATATGAAAAATACATTTAAGAAGATGATTTATTAGATGAAGATACATTTATGAAGATGATGATGATGATGAAGAAGGAGAAGAAAGCTGTTGGATAGTGTGAAGGACGTTTAAGAGAATGGCACAGGACTTATGTTGGTTAAAATACCTGATTTTACGAATATTGAAAACAAAATCGCTTCTTCCTACAACTACAATTATGAAGATACAATTTTTTGAATAGAATTTGTTTATCAAACACAGATCTTCAAATAAGGTCATTTTGCATTTTTTGAAAATATAAGTATTTGTGTGTAATTCCAGGCAGTTCGATGCTTTGCAAGTTAGAATTTGCATATTATTTCATATTTCTTTGTTTCTTACATTCCACCATTTGTTATACATTTAAATTAATATTTTAGAAATTGTTTAAAACCTATTTGAAATATATGAAATAAAAATGATAGCCTTCAGGGAATATCAGATTAGAAAGCAACATGGACATTCTGTGCCACGAATCGGCAGCAGGATTTCTGTTAATTACGTCTCATTGTTGGGACAAGATGTAACTGTATGAAAAGCAGATATAATTGCCATAATTGTGTTGATATTTGCTTGAAATTATTTAGTTTTTCACCAAATGTGCGATTTGTAATGAGTTTTACAAAAAAATGATTGAGATGTGTTAATTCGGAGGGACATTGTGGTATAGGTAGTATGTAAAACGGGGTGAATAGGATCCAATGTGGCGAAAAACTTTAAAACGCGTAAAATTTCACAGAGTAGAAATAAAAGTTGCAAATCAGAGCGCTAGTCATTAGTTTTGCCCTTGTGGTATGCACTGAGGGCTATTTTG
Source organism: Teleogryllus occipitalis (assembly GCA_011170035.1). Classification (NCBI taxonomy): domain Eukaryota; kingdom Metazoa; phylum Arthropoda; class Insecta; order Orthoptera; family Gryllidae; genus Teleogryllus; species Teleogryllus occipitalis. Next base: position 121,116 of record BLKR01001157.1, on the reverse strand, counting down.
TGTTTCATTTGTGGTCACCCTGACTTCCAGCGTTCTATCCACATGTGGGCGGGGAATCCCATGTTTAATTACGTTTCAAAATTAAGTTTACGGTGGAGTATGTTCTAGACTTCTAAGTTATCAAAAAGCGTGCTTCTACCATGATTTTCATTCTGAATTCAGTCGCTCCTCCGATTTTGGTGAGTGTTAAATAAATTTCTCAATATTAATATTTTTTATTTGAACGAACACACTTTCTAAAGATTCGGGGTGAGTAGGATCAGAGGAAAATGACTTAAATCAAACTTGCAGATGGTTGAATTTCTTCTTCCTAACTGTTATGTATAATATGTTTGAATTGTTTGTTCGTTTCAACTTACAGGGTTGTAAAAATGCCTCTAATTTATATCCAGGATCCTCGTTCAAAAGCCTACATAATGAGCAAGAATGAACTCGAGTAAGCCATTGCTGCTGTGAAGGTAGGGTGCAGCATTATACAGACTACCAGAAATTTTAACATTCCCTACACAGTTTTACACTGACATATGAAAGAAAAGTAATTGTGTCCCCAAGGAGGACAAGTTGCACTCTCCGCAGGCGATGAGGCGTTAATTGTCGACAGGCTTGTCATTTGTGCTGTCTGGGGATATCCTTTTGATTGCTTGAGTTTGTGTTTGTTCATCAAAGGCTTTCTCGATCGAAAATGTAAATTAGTAAAAAAATCAAAAATAAGTTACCTGGTCACAAATTCATTGTCAGGTTTTTGAAGAAACACGAAGAAAAGTTAAGCCTAAGACTCTGCCAAAATATAAAAAGAGCACGAGCTTCTGTTTCGAGAACTGCCTTATGAGAATATTTTGAACATTTAGAGAAGGAAATCAAAGTCGTTCCCCCTGGTAAAGTGATGAATTTTGATGAAACCAACTGGGCAGATGACCCGGGACGTGTGGAAGTCATCACGAAAAGGGGTTAAAAATATCCCGAGAGAGTCATGAACACATCCAAAGTAGTAACGTCTGTAATGTTTGCTGATGCAGAGAATGGAACACTCTCGCCTTTGTATGTTGATTACCGGTCTAAGCATTTGTAGGCCACTTGAATGCAGTGTGCCCCCGAGGGTACACAATTTAATAGACGTGAAAATGGGTGGTTTGACTCTCAATGATTTGATGACTAGATTACCACCATTATTTTGCGTTACCTCAATATCTTATAACTTCAATAACTTAAAAAAAGGTTTGCCTGCGAAAGTTTTTCCAAAATTCTGAACTAATTTAAACTTATTGTATTAAAAAATTAGGCCGGTAACGTTTATTTCTTACCACCTTCAAGAATAGAGATTTTACTTTCATTGAAAATATTTTTTGAGGATACTTCAGTGCGGTCGATCGATCGACCATACGACGTTAATGAAAATAATATCTATAGGAGGTCTTCCATATTATAAGTGCATTTTGCTCTATTCGAGCGCAAGATTTGGAAGTTTTGATATAATTTTGAAAATGTCCTAGAGGTTTTATGTAAAAAATTATTTTTATCAAAAGCGCATAGCCAGATCGATGGAGCGAAATCTATTTCGGGCACACGTTCCATTTTTGTGGGAATACCAGAGGGTATTACCTTGTTCCCCTGGTGTAGTTAAACGGAAATGCTGCTTCCTTTTACCTGCCTGGTGATAACTGGTTATCTAAATGTGATAGATATGTTTTCGAAGTTAACAGGTTGGCATGCACACAGTTAGTAGGTACAATTGATACTGACGCGCTCGACCCGATATTCTGCCAAATTCCATTGAATATTCCCTTTTTTCTATCAATGAATATTAAAGTAGGAGTTTGAAAAATAATCCTCGAAAACTATCTGTTACTAGCCAACCAGTTCGCACACCGGTGACACACCTTTAGACATTGACCTTGACTGTCTTCGATTACCAATCCGCAACGTTGCGGCACACGCTCGAATAGGGAGGCGGGGCAACTAGTTAACCGGTTGAATATGCACAAAAGAACACAGCTGTGGAACCAGATACCTTCAGAAACATGTGGCTTTTCAAATGATCACAAGCGATACCATCAAACTATAAAATGAATTTCTTTTTAAGAAAACATTTACTTAGCAGAAACCCACCTCCTTCACGCTTGTTGAACAGAAACAATTGTCCTGAACTTAGAAGCCACGTGACTTGTGCTTATAAAACTCGTGCAGACCAGATGACGGGCATTCTTCTAAGAATGGCTGCCGGCAGGCTATTACTGGTGCTGTTAGGTAAGACAAACCTTTTTGCTTATGTTTTGGTACTGTATTATATTGTATACTAGCTGACCCGGCGAACTCTGTTCCGCCTTAACAGCCGGTCCCATCTTTTTCTCGCGTCGCACTCACTGTGAGAAACTGTACTATCCTTGTTGCACTGCGTACGTGCAAAAACGTGCGTTCTCACACAGGAACGCTGTCGAACAGGATAAACAGTATCCTATGTCCGTCTCCTGGCTCTAAGCTTCCTGCTCACCAAGTCGGTACAGCCGTTCTTGAGTTATAAATAGTGTAACTAACACGACTATATATAGATATAACGGCGAACGAAAGGCGGCTATCATTATCGCCTTCTGTTATCAGTGCGGCGTTACAACAATGGGTTACAACAGGCAACAATGACCGCTAACATGCGAAATCACGCGAAAACGTGCAAAAACGTGCGTTCTCACACAGGAACGCTGTCGAACGGGATAAACAGTATTCTATGTCCGTCTCCTGGCTCTAAGCTTCCTGCTCACCAATTTTCAGCCAAATCGGTACAGCCGTTCTTGAGTTATAAATAGTGTAACTAACACGACTTTCTTTTATATATATATATATATATATATAATATATATATGTGTATGTATATTGTATATTGTTATTCGAATTAAATAACATCATAAGGGAGGATATTACATTATCAGAGAAAAAGCATTTTGTAAATCAACGTGAGAGTTGTCTATATTAGTAGCCTGAAATTTTTTTATGTAAAAGTAGATATTCTAAATTCAGTAGAAACAGTAAAATTTTTCGTTAGATTTTACGTTTGACTGAATTTCTGTTAATTAGCCGAATTTAGATTTTAATTACTTATGGTAACAGTTCAACATGCATATAATTCATATTAATAATGCTATAGTAATTAACGAAACGTGTATATAAAGTGGAGCATGAGTGGTACGTTCAAGAAACCCAGCGACGATAAGAGTGAGTTTTCTTTTATACCTCGAGCGTAATTGTACCCCTTTATCCTCATGTTATGTTCAATAGTTTTTCGTTTCCATTTAAGAATAATTTCAATTTTGAGAAATTCAAGCACATCTTTACCATTCGAGGCATACATTCGATGACGTCGTATTGCTTCTGAAAAATATATGTTTTAGTGAGCCTTGAATTGTGTTTGTTTTAAAAAAATATTTGCAAATCGAAGGTACTGAACGTATTGCCATAAAATATTATAAAAAGCTGACAAAGTCATGGAAACATTACTTCCCATGAAAATTAAAGACAGGTATGAGAGAGAATACATGTCTAAACATTGGGAAGTAAACAAAAATCTGGTCACTTCTGACTCACGTTTGCAATACATAACAGTTTATATTGGCACACAAAAACAAAATTTGAAAATGACCAGAACAAGTATTTTCTAAAGTATCTTGAGTTTTCAAGAACATTGAAAATATTCTGATTGTAGCCTCTGATTCCTATTGTAACCTTAACTTAACCTTAACTCAGTAATAAGAAGAGCTGTGATTTATATGTTTTTTTTATTTATTTTTATTTTACGTCAAAAAACAGTTAAAAAACTGCGTATGACGATATGCAACAAAAACAGCAAAACATGCACATATATGTAAATATATTAGGTAAAATATGGAATTAAGAAAGGAAAATATGCGAAATAGTGTAATGTAATGTGTAAGTGTAAAAATAAATAAAAATGTAATGTGGAAAACAAGTTTACAGCAAAAAAATACACACAAATCATGTAAATTATTACAAGCGACAAATATCAATGACTTCCTCTCAATTATAATAAAATCTAGTGACCACATAGCACGTGGCGAGAGAACTGTCAGAGCCGCTTACACGCTGACGGAACTGTAACTGTTGGGCTTCTTTTCGCAGATGAGGGATGAATATGCCATAAAAATGTGCAAATACGGCAAAAAATATGCGAAAATGTAATTATGGTGATATATGCGAAACTATGTGAAACAAAAAATAGCTTAAATTGATTCTAAATGCCTCAATACGTATACAATTTGTTGAAACGGGATATTTTAGTTAACAGAAAAAAATATGCAAATGCATATAAATCACAGCCCTAGCAATCACATATGGATATTCTTCTGTTTTCAGCACTGGTGGGGGTAGCGAAAGCTTCAGATTCCTCTTGGACAACAACCTATAATGACGATGGGACGGTGATCATCTCGTCATCGAGAGGTGAGTGGGTCTGGTCAAACACACTGACATAATATGACACTTATAATACCCGCACTTTAACCTCGAATCTGGTGAGAGATGACTCAAAGAAGAGAAGATCGTCCAAGCAGAGAATTCGAATTTTAGAAACGTCCCTGGTAAGATGCTGGAAGTTGCGGATCCAATGTATGGGAAGATCATGATCACAAGGATTATTATCTCGCACCCTCCAAGCAATTTGTTTGGAAAATAACCCATAGTATTTTGTCCGGAAAAATACACTTCAAATGAAAAGGGGATTGCACCGAGTGTAATACATAAAACGGGTTGTAGGATGTACTTTGAAATTACTTTTATACATAGAAAATTATCTAATATTAATTCAATGTTCATTGAACGATAGCGGGACAATTATCCAAGTGGATGAGAATTTCTGTTTTGCGCCTGCAAATTCTAATTGCGAATTTCTGTTTTCCAAAATGCTAAGTATCAAGTGAAACAGTTTGATTCTATACTGTCCCGTAAATAGAACGTTTTCATTAACCATGAACTTAATGGAAGAAATACTTTGAAAACATCTTAGCTGTGAAAACTCCAAATTAACTAGAGGTGCTACAGAATGGCACAGACTTTCTCGTAGCGAATTTTTCTAATTTCCTTGGTGTGGGCTGGCTTTAAGGTCTTGCTCTATTCTCTGACCAGCGGCCATCTATCGGCGCCCAAAGAACATTTTTTGACATTTTCTCAACTTTTCAGCTTCTTAATAAGTAGAACAGAAATATTACTTTAAGAATATCAAAGAACAGTAAAACATCGCCCTAAATAGAAGTTTTCATTGAAATATGTGAAGCCGTTTTGAAGAAAATGGGGATTAAGCATTACTGTAAATGCGAAAGTTGAAGCTCTTTTTCACAGGAATCTATTGAGTTTTTGAAAACTTCATTTTAAATAATTTGAAGCACATCCGCTCAAAAATGTAGTAATTAATACAAATTGATAGAAATGTGCATATTAACGGCGTGAGAAATATTTCAAAAACTAATATTTGTGTACATTTAAAAAAAACACCAAAATGAACTTTACGTCATATTAAATAGTGCAATTAGTACTATCTGTTGGAAAAATTTGTAGAAAAAAATTGGAGCTATTTTTGAGAAATAACGTTCGAGCGTTTTTGAAAATGCGGAATTTTGAGCTCATTTTCCCAGAAAACTGTTGAGTTTTCGAGAAACTTTATTTGACATCATTTAAAGCACATGTACTCATAAATGCAATAATGTAAACAAATTGCCACTAGTAAAAATATTACCGACGTGAGAGACAAGTCAAAATATTACATTTTTGTATTATTTGAAAAAATAGAGCTATATTGCGTATGTCATTGGATAGGGTGCATTTTGCCCTACCCTGGCTAAAAATTTAAAGACAGAATTTGGAGCCGTTTCTGAGAAAATCTTGTTTTAAGAAGTTTTTAAAATTGCAAATATTGCACGCACTATTGCACAAAAACTTCTAAAATTTTCAAAAAAATATACATGACCTTAATGAAAGATATTTGTAGACAATAAATTTCATTTGATGGAAAAATCTCTATCATTCATTTTTTAGTTGTAGGAAAAGGCCGAATACAATTCAAAATTTTGCAATTTTCGAAAATTCAGAGTTAGCCATGAAAATCTTGAAAAGATTGAGAAAATTTTGAAAATGTCTGTACGGCTTGATGTAAAATACTTCTAAAATTTGAAGAATGTTTTTCAAACTTTCAAAGCTTCAACTAGAGCCAGATAGACGGGTTTCTACAATTTTGAAAAAATTCTACGCATGGTTTAGCCCTTGTAGTGTTTACAGATGGACGGACGGACGTTTTGCTTTCAATTGTTTTTCGGCATCAAGGAATTCTGGCTACACCACGTGTTAGAGGATTTTATCTCTTAATTTAGCAACTGGTTTTATGCACTTTTTCGTTACCAGAGTCCGGCAATGATTTTCTTCCGCCGAAAATCCGCCGTTTTTTCGCGCAACATTACATAACTTTCTCTATACTATACGTATATTACTCCGTATTTCTGTACGTATACAAGAACGTGAAAATTGGAACCTCTTAAGCCACCACGTGATGTTTTGAAAATAAGAAAAACAAAGAAACATAAGTAACATTATTCAGTAATCAAGTTTACAGTAACCATAAGTGCCTATGCAATGATTAAAATAAGTTTGTTTCCCGAGCCTAATACATAATAGAAATATATAAATGTATGCGCTGAATGAGGATTCAATAACCTGTGTCTCCTTAGGGAAAATAACAAGGAGCATAAGCAATCACAAGAATGAATGCTTAGAGTATAGTCTGTAGTGCTTGGTCGTGTCAATATAAACAAATAAGACAGTGATTGCCAGCAGTCGATTGCACAATGAGAACTGTTATACAATGTGAACTGTTATATATACAATTTAAATTAGAAATCAGATTATAATCAGAATGACTGCATCCGGTTTTGATGAATGACGAAGCTGAATCATCTGATAACCAGGAGTGTTTCCAGAAACACCTGAGAATTGTAAGTTCTATAAATATTGCAGTAAAAGAACACGTTGTCAAAATATGATTTTAATTTTTTTTTTTTAAGTTCATGGACTTACTGTTTAATCTTCATTCTTCGCCTAATATACATCTTTGTCTGTTGTACCTCTAACATTTTTGTTAATGTGCAGTTTTTCTAGGCACGAGCCCCCACTGTTCTTATCAAAGAAATTACCTTCATTCCCTCATTCACCATCATTCACGTCAAATCATCATTACCTTCATTGGGTATCTGTAAAATTAATGTGGAATGTGTACCTACCAGTTAATTATTTGTTGTGGACGAGAATCCAGTGCAGCAAAATGATACGAAGTTAACAATTTCTGGCAGAGCAGAGTCAAATGCTACGCCATGAAATAAATATTGTGAGCATTGTGAGAAGTATGATACAAACAGTGGAGAACTGGATGAATTATGTGTGGTATCTCCCACTAGTGTGGCAGCGCCCCAGCCAGGACAAGCCCTAAGCTCCCGACTGGTCTCCCAGCATATGTGGTAGTGTAGTACATGTTAGTGTGTGTGTAAAAGGAGAGGATAGGATAAGGATGAAGTAGGAAAGATCGCGCGCAGTCCGTAGCCCGTTTATTAGGGCACTGCTCCGGCATTCGCATGGTGTTGATCGTAGAAACTATGGAAAACTACCGACCAGAGCAGCCGGCCGCTAGAAGTTTGCTCCAGATAGCGACTGAATTGGACCTACCTAAGCTAGTATCGAATATCCTACCACCGTTGGGACTAGAACTTAGGATCTCACGTTCAGGGGGACTGCAGTGACATCTAGTTGTTGCCCTGAGCCATCTCTCCCGGTCTTTGATGTAAATATTGCTCTAATTATACTGTCATTATCATTCAAATTTTCTCAAATAAATAATAAAATGAAATGGAGAGCTGTGGAGGTCACAATGGAAACGGATCTAATGTGAGTCCCAAGGCAATCCCAATTTCTTTCTTTCGTTTTTTAAAAAAATATTTATTCTCGTTTGAAAAGCTGTGTCCTTCGAGGAGGTTAATTATACAATTAACAGTTTTTAGAATGGCCATAAGATGGATTTTTAATACTCGGAAGAAAAAATTTACATTGTGCTAAGTTAAATGAACACTTAAATAATAGTTTTTCTCTCTCCTTTCATATTTGTTGGATAAGTAGGTAATAATAGCAACAGGGAACAATATTGAATGTAATATTGGGCTAAATATTTTGAAAAATATGATCAATGACAAAAAACTTTTTCTTTCAAACTTTTGAATAGGGTTTACACTATTTCCTGTCGCACTCATGAATAACTTAGTATACTCTATCACCGGATCCGTTTATGTATCAATATATTCTTAAGACGCATCTCTATTGTGCTACCAAATATTGTTTCCAAAAATTGTGTTTCTCCAAACTTGAACGGCATTATAAAACCACTGAATCCTTTCATGAATTATAAAGACCGAAAGCGAATACTTTTCGTGGTCAATTCAATATTGCAATGCAAATTAATGATTTATTTTCATCATGAAAAATGGGGAATTATCCGTGAAATAATAAGTAGCAAAATTTCATCGAGCTAAACAAATACAATACGTAGGAAATAAAATTCAATAATATTATTGCCACGATAAGAACTTTATTTATTAGTAAATTGATTTTCAGAGCAAGCAAACGTACTGCCTTGCATTCTTCTTTGACGTATTATTTATAATCTTTGCTGTGATTAACTGCGTAGTGCCGTTGTAAATAATAATTTTCAAGGGATTCAACAACTAGAGAACAACTAGAGTGTTCTTGCCTCCGTGACTGTCGATACAGCAGGATGCTACAACAGTGCGCTCATATATTTCACTCGACTCATCCCGAACGTCTCCGTGATTCAGATAATCTATACTCAACTGTTCCCCCAAAAAGCTATAATCAGTTTTCTGAACGTCCTTTAAACAAAGCTTAATTCATTTCGCAGGCGGACCAACAGCTGTTGTAACACTGGAGAGGAATGGGGCTCGACTAGCAACAAGTTTCCAGGACTGCGTTGGATCCACTCCAAAGAGTGTCTGCAGAAAAGGAAATGGAATTATTAGCGAAGTATCTTCAGGCTTTAGCTGCGTTAACAATAAAGTATACTCCGAAGAACCTGTAAATGGAGATTTAGCTTTATCAGTTACTATTAATACAACGGGACATTTGTATGGCGGTCCAGAACAGATCAATCAGTATTGGCCTTTGGATGATGTTCACTTTGATGATTACTCATATGTCACGAAGCAACAGGACAATCAAGGAATCGCAGATCCCTACTGGTTGAGCTCTAATGGTTATTTCATTTTTATAGATCCGAAAACGTCTCTGTTTATCGAACAAAATATGGAGTATGACCATTACATCAAATTCATAGCCAGAAATTCAGACCCCTACCCTTCGCCTGCCATTTTGTGGCACGAGTTTACTCTCTGCGAGTTTGACGACGCAAAACAGGCGCATATGTACGCGGTGGAAAATTTCCTCGGTAAACCCTCTGATATTCCCGACTTTAGAATGATCGTACACCCTATTTGGTCGACTTGGGCTCGGTACAAAGTAAACATCAACGAGGATGTCGTACAGGAGTTTGCCGATGAGATTATTCGATATGGATTCGACAACAGTCAACTGGAAATCGATGATGATTGGGAAACCTGCTACGGCAGTCTCACATTCGACAAGACCAAATTCCCCGATATGAAGGGTCTTACTGATCGCCTGAAACAGCAAGGTTACCGCGTGACTCTCTGGATCCATCCTTTCATTAACCTGGACTGCGACCCGTACCATCAAGAGGCCCAGGAGAAGGGCTACTTCGTAAAGAACGTAGATGGCAACACCACGTCCACCTGGTGGAACGGTGTGGCCAGTGCGATTGATTTTACCAACCCCGAGGCTGTTGACTGGTGGGTGGGCAGGCTGAAGGCCATGCAGGAAGAGAACGGGATCGACTCTTTCAAATTCGATGCGGGAGAGACTAGCTGGTTACCACAGGTTCCTGTTTTGACTGGAGATCTGGAGCTTCAACCTAACCTCCACACAGAAAGGTAATTTTGTTTTATTTCGCGCTAGCGAGAACTACCGGAATACTTATAAATTTGAGCCTCCATGAGCATGGGCGTTCCCAGCGTGTGCTGTTGTAGGCTTCTCTTACCAGACGTAACAACCCATACCTTCATGCCACCCATAATAGATGGACACAATGGTACCTGAACGCGGTGCTTGAACCATGAGTCCTGAGCCTCCAATTTTTCAAATTTTCCCTCATGTTTTCCAATTTTGTAGTTATTAAGAAATTAATATTTATCTTTCATTTGCAAAATAAATTTCAATGAAATCAATTAGATTTTTACCCAATGATAAAATCTTAAATGAAGTAAAAACCAATTCATATATTTTTCCATCCATTGAGGTTAATTTCTTTGCAGTCTTGGGCCACCCAAGACGCCAAATATTTATTAACCTGATCCACAAATGTTCAGTGTTATGGATGAGAGGCAGTCCGTGAAATACTACTTCTTATAGTATGAATTAAGAAATTATCAAACTACAAAAATACAAGTTTTAATATTTATTAAAACATCTCAAAATCAACCTTCGGAAACTCTTTTCCCCTGTTCATTCGGTCTACGACAATATAAATTCTTAATTCGAATTATGGAATATCACAATGAATCTGCCATCACCACTGAATTTACTACTTACATATGTGAGAGTTCAAAAAAAGTGTTCAAAACTTTTTTGCTTAATTTGTACAGAAAATGAGTTTGGTAAAATAATATGTTTCCGGGTGAGGGTGACGATAGGAAATGAGTTTGGTACTTTCAAATAAGAACGCCAAGGCAACTTTCGTGCTAGCTGCGAACATTATTTTTTTTCTTGAATTCATGGCAGCTGTAAGTAAACTCTTGAGATATGTGATACGATAGTCATATTGTTTCATGTCGTCAAGGGTTTTATTTTTCTGTTTTATATATATATATATATATATATATATATATATATATATATATATATATATATATATATATATAAATATCATGTCTACTTCACGTCCCGCAAAGCAATGAAACAGTTAGTTACGTAACTAGTACAAAAGGTGAGTCTTTAGACACGAATGAAATGTTGATGGACTCAGATCCTAGCGTCACCTCATCCGTCATTTTGAAATGGAAATGCATTTACTTTCGCACGAATTACCTCAGGCCTGCACAACGCCTGCTCCCGGGGGCATTCTGCACTTACGAGCCAGCCGTCTGCACGCGAGAGCGGCGAAAGTGCAAATAGTGGGGAGTAGTCCTCTTTGCGGGGAAAGGAGAACTTGGCGCATTGTAACTCATAAACATTTTTTTAAACCAGCGGCCTCTTTTAAAAATAATTATATAATGTTAACTAACAAAAATTTACAATTTAATAATTGATTATTTACCAAGAATGTTATAATTTACAAATGATAGCATTACGGAGGAAACTGAGGACACCTTGCACATCGAGATTGATATAAAAATTAAAAATAGGCAATTCCAAGAAGAGTAATGTTTGGCAGCAATATTTGTGATCATTTCCCCTCATTATGAAGCTGAATAAGAAAAAGATACCAACAATCTAACTTCTTTTGCGTTATGTTATTGGCAATCATGAAATTATTAAGTCTTCTTAAGGAGAACTTAAACTTTTTTTACGATGTCGTAAACTAATGTGAATATATAGTGTTCGTTGATTTGAAATTAGAAACATATAATGTACTCTTGTCGGAAATTAGAGAATTAGAGCACAAAGTAATCATGACCTTTTAACACTTAAGATTTTTTAGCTTCGATAGACCAGTCTTATTCAATTAAACATAGTTAATGAAAAAATAATTTATTACTGTCAACCTCAAACAAAAATATTTAATATTACAATTTTGTATTTGGCAACATGCTATATTTGCGAGTTCATCGTAGCAAACCGAATTACATTTTCTGCCCTACTAGCAATTATAATACTTTAGGTATGCTAATCAAATATGCGTGTCTAATTCGCTTTAAGTTCATACTATACATTGTCATTAATCGATAACAAACATGTACAAAATCAAAACTAGTGATACAGTAACCGAGTGTAACAGACCGTCAATTCTCGCAATTGCTCTGTCAATTTACGCGCTGTGGTTCGAATTGCGCATTCTTATTGGCGGTCCCCACCCCTAGAATGAGTCTTATCCCCACCCTTCCACGCGGCCCTGGTTTGCAATCAAGTTGGGCGTGACTCTCGAGATCAGAGTGCCAAATGCTGTGCTGACCTGAGTAACCCAATATCTACTACTCGCGCAACTTTTCTTGAACGATGACCTTGCTTCCCCCGCCCTTGAGCAATAAACAGTTGAAGGCAAAAGCTCGCAGCGAGCAATGATGCCAACATTCCAAGCATTAAAACTTCGTTGGCGCGAAACAGAAGCTAGTCTAAGCTAGTTGTTTCACAGTTGAGAACTCCTGTTCAGCTTTATTACCATTATCTAAAGAAATGGCTGAGGCAGGTCCAGGACCTTCAAGGGAGGCACCTAAAACTCCTATATAGTGTCGCTGCTGTTGCCTACCCAGAGCGATGATCTGGCCGCACACGTAGCAGGTTGACTTTGATTTTCTAGAGGTTAGCAATACTGTAAATACTCTAGTGGCCGACTGTGACTAATACCCTCACTCCTCCTGCATTTCTTCAATATATCGTTCAAGAAAAGTTGCGCGAGTAGTTGTCTCATATGGCTACGACTTCATTGCGGAACGCATACGGCAAAGTCAATGTTGCCATGCCATTCACGTACCGCAAAGTAGCTTATTCCAATGAATAAACTTTGAATAGAAGTATTGATTTCCATACATTCATGCTGAAAAATAAATAAATCGGCAGGTACGTGAACACAGTGGCGAAGTTCGGCGACATGGTGGAGGTTCGCGTGGGACACCATACGCAGACCGAACCCATTTTCGTCCGTATGCTGGACAAGGACAGTCGCTGGGACATTGTGAACGGCTTGCCCACTCTGATTACCACGTTGCTCGAGATGAACATGGTGGGTTACCCGCTCGTGCTGCCTGACATGGTGGGAGGCAACGGATACAACGGCGCACCCTCCAAGGAATTGTTCATCCGCTGGCTGCAGGCCAACGTCTTCATGCCTGCCATACAGTACTCATACGTGCCTTGGGACTACGACAACGAGGTGCGTGTACTCGTAATGGAAGAAATCGACGTTGTCAGATTAGAAATATGAGAATGTGGGGGAATCACGCTTTTGATGTCATAAAAAGCAAATATTACTAAAATTTCTAAAAAATAAACATTGATTTTTTTTCTTATGTATTGTATTTCCTGTCAAATAAATTCGGGATCGATTTTACTTGCTGGTGAATGTACAGATTAAATTACAGTTTAATTAAAAATGCTCATGTATTCTAGATGTAAGTAGCCCCTACGCAATGACATTTTTTTCAAAGAGTAGGAAATCCTATGAAGAAATTAAATTTCTTCTTGTACAACACTTCCTGAAATTCTAATTTTAACTATAAGTTCTGAGCATACAGCAAATAGTACCATTGGCAAAACGTATTTAATAAATACAATCTTCATTTTTTTCTTGTTTGACCTCTTACTATAGGATGTAAAGTAGTTTACTTCAAGATCATCAAGTAGACTACTTGAAAAACAACTATCGTTCTTTTCCACAGACTGTGGAGATCTGTCAGAAGTACACTAAGCTGCATGCTGACTACGCTCCTACAATCATCAAGCTGCTGAAGAGATCTTCTATCGACGGCACCCCTACGAACCCTCCCATCTGGTGGATCGACCCCACGGATGAAACTGCTCAGGAGATTAATGACGGTAAGTTTACGAGAGATTCCAATAATTGCCAATATAGTGTATCACGGTCTGTATCATTGTACTGAAGTGTGCGACATATCAACTGTTACTCGATAACTTCAAACAGATCCAACATGCAAAACCTCGTTTTCCTTTCTACATTGTAATTACAGTTGACACATGGCAAATTTTCATTTATTTCTTCGCAGTTTGACGGTGAACCTGTTAATCTTTAAAACTGTGAATCACATGGCCATTATACATTCAATAATCGTATTGAGGTATATCAATACTGACGTTTCGTATCAGGCAGTCTTGGTAGTCACATGACTGATGACGTAACTGAGCCTGCGCGGGGGGGGGGGAGGCAAACCATTCCAATAATTGCTAATATAATGTATCACGGCTCTGTATCATTGAACCATACAGATATTAAACTCTCGCTCACTCACCGAATTGTCGTTCGCCAGAAGTGTTTCATTCGTAATGAGCCGCGATTTTAACCTTTTAAATTCGCCCACCGTAATATCCTAATATGTCGTGGGTCTAAAAAACAATTAAATCCATCAATAAACTATGGCACCCACCGAATCGTCGTTCATGGAAACAGTTATGAACTTAAGAAGTCACCATGCGATGGTCTTTGGAGAACCATGAGAAAATTCTCCCATGTATTAGGAATCTTCGTCTCATGAGCGCTCCATTAAGCATTTTCAGCGGTCGAATTTTCATAGACCACAGATGACCATTTTAGTCCTGGTCCACCGGGAACCCATCGTATAAGATTTCTCCAAAACGTTCGTATCATAAAAATCCTGACTATTTGATAGAAAATGTGGCCAGAAGAACAGTTACTATCACCTCACCCGTTACACTTGTAAGCAGCCACCCTGTTTTATACTGGAAGGACCAAGCGAAAATTCACCCACCGAGTGAAAACCCATGTGATGTTTGCGTTGTGTGTGTGCGTGCGTGCAGAGTTCCTCCTGGGCGAGGACCTCCTGGTGGCGCCGGTGATCGTGGAGGGCGCCGTCGCCAGGGACATCTACCTGCCGCGTGGAGTGTGGAAGGACGAGGCGACGCCTGCCAACGGCCTCATCGTCGGCCCCGTCTGGCTGCGCGACTACCCCGCGCCGCTCAACCTTCTGCCCTACTTCACGCGCCAGCCTTACCTCACGGGCTAAAGGGGTGTTGGGCGACGCCAACACGAGAACGGATTGTAGACACTTCGGTGTTGTGGAACGTTCAGCATCGGTATTTCCAATATCGATTTGTAGCGATTCGCGGTTGCAAATAAAAAAACGTGTATATGTTAGTTTATATTCAAACACATTCTTATATTTTAATAAATTATCTAATTCACTAAGCACATTTATTTTCCAAAAATTTTATATTTTTCTCTTTAAATGTTAATTATTACATATTTATTTTCAGTGACAACTCTACAGAGTAGTTCAGAGTAAATATTACGGAGTGTAGTAGTAAAAAGTCTCTCCAAAGAGATGTACTGTAAAATATTTTAATTTTTGACATTTTTTTTCGCTTTTATTGTACCGACCAGTTGCGCTCGGCTTAGTTGTTAGCCGACTGCAGTAAAATGTTAAATTGTTAGACGCACGATTCCTTTAAGTAGAGGCTTCAACCTTTAACTTTATAGAAATTAAAAATATTTTGGATAAAAATTCACGAAGCTGCGGCCATGTGAAAAGTGTCTATTTCTCTGGTTTTACCTTCAAAATTAGCCATATTCCAACTAATGCGGCACACTGTCAATGTGAGTCAAATAAGTAATGTTTTATGACAAAGATATGTTTGTGGGATATGGTGGGTACCATCTCGGCCGTTGAAAACTAGTGGAGCTAAAACAGCACGAACTTTCTCGCGTTTAGCAATGGTAATGTTATACGATTTATACCACACTATCTCTCCTAATTAACACATCTCTGAACGCAGCTTTGAGTCATCAAAATGATGACTGAGATGTGATAATTCGGAGAAAAATTGTAGTATAAATAGAATTACATAACTATTACTATCGGCGAGAAAGTAAGTGCTGTTTAGCATCTCTTGTTTCGCCAAGCATTACATAACTTTCTCTCTACCGCGGTAGCGATAGCGAGAAAGTAAAATATATTTTAATTAATACTTATTTCTTTGTGTGCGGCTTACGTTTCCGGGTGCGTGATGCTTGCGAATGGAAATGTTAACAAATCTCATTAACTGAGGTTTTTAAATACAGTAGGAATCTGAATAAAAGGAGTGGCCTTTCAAGAATGCATTAATAAGTGTGCCTCCTTCCGCGAGGCGTGCCCGGCAGTGTTGCCATATCAGCGGAATTCCCGCCAGATTTAACGGATTTTGAATGTAGTCAGCGGAGAAAAAAAATGGTTTAGCGGTTAGCGGAAAATTTAGCGGAAATTTCACTTTTCAAACATGAATCTAGCATGAATTATATGTATAAAAAAAGTGTGCAAAACGCTAAAATTACGACAAATCAAATGTTAATTTAAAAATCTAAATAAATACTAAACTAGATTAGTTATGATATACCTACTTAGATGGCACATGAGATGCTGATATCGGAGATCTGTTAGTGATTCGCCTCAACATTCTTAACCAATCAAAAAATAAGCTCTACTATTCTTAACCAATGAAAAATGTTTAACCGAAACTAAGAAAGTTAACATAAGCAAGCCATTTCTTTGGGTTTTCGTGTACTGTGTATAGATGATGCAATAGTTTTCCACAGAAGTACGGGGAATAACAGGTAATTAACGTTACATATCACGAATAAAATTTGTGATATGTAGTGTGCATTATATATATAAAATTTTTATTGAAAATTATTCTGTAACAAATTTTCTCTACAGTATGTTATACAATACATATATAATGGAACACCGGAAAAAAATGTTAATTGAGCGAACTTTTAGCGGGAAATCGAGTGACACCTAGCGGGCACATAGCTTAGGCATCTGGCAACGCTTGTGCCCGGGCGGCACCCGGGTCAGGCCGGCAGGCACGATGACTGTTGCACGCACCGAAACAAAGAGGAATAATGTAAATGATCTTGGCTGTCCGGGTGAGGCCGCGTCGAAGGCTGTGTTGCAGACGTTTCGACCATCTTGTCGTGGTCTTCCTCAGGGCTGGTGTGTCTCAGGGCCTTCGACGCGGCGTCACCCGGAAAGCCAAGATCATTTACATGACTGGCCGCGGAAGCCTACGACTTCAAAGAGGAATAATAATTCACAAGCTTCTAAATGTCGTATGGTGTTCTTTAACCTTTAACTGTGCTGGTGAAAAATCTAACGTAACTGTGCTGGAAGGGTCTGAGAGACCCAAGACAGGAAATAATTCGCTAAACGCAATATTTTTCAATGATAAGTATATTTAATGCAATCCAACACGATGATAAGTTATATATTTCGGTAAAAGTAAAGAAATTAAATATCAGCAGAAAAATGCATCAATATTGATAAACGTACAAGAACAAAACAAAGTTTTTAGAACGCTATTAAATTTCCGAAGCAGAATAATTGAAACTAAGTTTGAGTGTTGTAAAACAAATTTGGAGCAGTTAATGCAAAGATGTTTTGTGTTTCTGTCAGCGCCTCGTGGACCATCTTTCTTATTTTCTTGGGAACTACTGATTGTAGTCAAACCACGGGTTGATCCCGAAACTTGTTACTACTGTCCAACAACAATCCCAGGATTTCTTTGTCGGTGATTGTCGACATTTCAAATGCAAAGTTGCAATTAAAATAAAAAATAAACCCTTTGTAATATACACAATGTTTTTCCTGACTGTATTCTAATAAACGATGTTGCTAAATAATCAATTACGTAAAAAATCATGTATTTAAAAAACTTACGTAACTATGCTGGTGGGGTCTAGGATACCCGGAAACGTTTAAATTGAATATAACTCATCACTGTACAAACAACGTGGAGATGGCTCGTTAGTTCACAAACCCCACGATTTGAAAGGAATACACAAGTTCCTGAGAAATTATTTCCAAAACAATTTAAATTATTTAAAAAATGTAATAGTGTGGGTCTCACAGATCCCACCAGCACAGTTAAAGGTTAAAGTCTAGTAACTTCTAAACTAGATTGATATCTCCACAAATATATTAAATGCAGTCTAGCCGTGAATAAAGAAATCAGACATGCAGTGTGGCTCAAATGTGGCATGCAGTGTGGCTTTAGCCTGCCTGGATAGCCTGAAACGCTGAGGCTGAAGGACCATAGCTGCCTCGGCTCGAAGGATCGCGGGTTCGAATCCCGCCTCAGACATGGATGTTTGTGTGTGTTGGTGTTGTCCCTACGTGTTCTACCTGCAGTTCCCCGTACAGGTAAAGTTATCATAGTGGTCGCTAAATGACCAAGTTGTTAAAAAAGCGCCCCCCTAAAAAAGATGGTCGGTAACAGTAATGGCGTGCGGCGCGATTTTAGCCGATTGCAGTGAAATAGGTACATTGTTCAAAGCAATGTTCTTAAAGTAGAGTTTTTAATCTTTAAATTTATCTAAATTAAAAGTATTTTAAATGAAAAATTACGGAGTCGTGACTATTTAAAAAGTGTCTATTTCTATGGTTATTACGAAACATTGGCCATATTTACACAAATGTGGCACACTGTTTGAGTTAAATAATTAGGGGTTGATGGTCATAAAATTGTTGCGTGATAATGTGGAAATTCCGTTGCTAAACATACCATTAAATAATATACCGGGTGTTCCACCGGGTGTTATGGGCCACTCCCATAACTTCTAAACGGTTCGCGGTATCTACATGCCGTTCTGTCTCAACATTGGGAAGTCATGGGGAAAATAATATACCGTAGAGGTATTGTTTGAAATATTTTTAGTTTTTGAGATATTTAATCATCTTTGAATGTTTAAATGGAGCTACTACATATTTTTCTCGTCAGCAATTGATACATAATAAAAAACCGAATCCAATGATGTACCATATGTTAGTGTTTTGATAGAAATTTTAGTATAAAAGTAGACTTTTTGAGTTGTGATTTTAAATTACACGGATCTTATTTCCTGTGGCAGCCCTTGCAGCTG
The DNA here is from genome assembly GCA_011170035.1 of Teleogryllus occipitalis. Classification (NCBI taxonomy): domain Eukaryota; kingdom Metazoa; phylum Arthropoda; class Insecta; order Orthoptera; family Gryllidae; genus Teleogryllus; species Teleogryllus occipitalis. The sequence goes on along the minus strand of BLKR01001157.1, from coordinate 102,191 downwards.
TCGCCTTAGGGGAAGGAGGCCTTCGCTTCGCGGCGCCGCCGTCCGGAGCAGGCTCGGGGCCGCGAAGACTATCTTCACGAAAGCAAGGAGAGATATTGTCCGTTTAATTTAAAACCGCATGTCAGAAAGTCTGTTTTTTACGAACATTTCTAACGAAACACTAACATATGATACATCATTGGATTCCCCTTTTCATGATGTATCCAATACTTGCGAGAAAAATATCATTCCATTTAAAAAATCAAAGGTGATTAATTTTTTCAGAAACTAAAGATATTACGTACAACGTCTATACAGAATATTACTTGCCCCATGATTCTGCATTGTTGAAATATACCTTTTAATACCCCTAACCGTTTAGAAGTTATGGGGGTGGCCCACAGTTAGTGGGACACCATGTATATTCGTTATTTTCTAAGAAGTAGCGAAAAAGGCCGAAAATGGGCTGTTCATAGGGTTTGTGGTACCCACTTTAAAAACTGTTTTATTAGTGCCGATGTTGTTGTTGCATCGAAAACTTTTTACGCTAATCCATTGAATTCTATTTCTTTTAAAAATAGAATATAAATAACATTATGTACATATTACCGGTGACCCAGACCAGCTGGTAGAAAAACATCGACATCATAGTCTACGTGTTCCAAACCCTGTTTTGTTTTTATATATTTTTTTAAATAAACCTCGCTAGGAAGTTAGAGGCCATTATTCCTTGGTTCCATTTTCCATTTTAATTTTAATTGACTGTTTTCCGGTATTGATTCCTACGTTTAACAACAAATGTATTGCTAAGCCTTAAGGCACTGTTGTGAGTTCGCGGATCGCAGCAGTCACTTCAAATTCTTTTTAGAGGTACTGAGGAATTTAACATTCATGAATGTTTACGGACGCACTGCAGTCTCGCATGTTACTATATTGACGAAAGCGCATAAGCATTGGTATTGTGGCAAATTGTGGCAAAGAAATGAGAAACAGTGTGCCGACCTGGATGGCCGAGGTGGCTAAGAGCGAGTACCGACTCAGCGCTTCGGTCCGAAGGGTCCCGCCATGGGCATGGTTGTTTGTCCCTTGACTTTGTATGTGTTGTCGCGGAGGGCCTCGCGTTCTGCTGACCCCAGATCAGAGGAGCCCGCAAGTGTGTTGGTCTAGTGTATGGTCGAAAAAGCGTCCCATCGGGACGTAAAGGGTAACCGGCTGTTGGCTGGATGAAAGCCATAGCAAAAAGAAAAAGAAGAAAAAAACAGCGTGGTGTTAAGCCGTTTGCGATACATTTGAGGCGCTCAGAATAACAACGGCAGATCCCAACCAAAGTTCGTTTTAGGAAAAATAACTTTTTCTGTAATCATTCACGTTCATTTTCATTATGAACAAATATTTGAATGTGGAATTTGAGGGTATTGCCATATTCCAATTCTTTTGATATTTCAACATTTGATAGGTATGACAGGAGTTCGCCGTCAAACTTCTAACTGAAAATGCGAGGTCGGTTGGGATCTGCCGTTATCCCGAGTGCCTCATTTGTATCTGCATTTGTTTTACAATTCAACTAACGCTGCACCGAAGAGAGTTGGCAGAAGACTTGTCGGAAAATTTTTGAAGAAAAAATTATTCAAATTAATTTTAATATGAGTGGACAGTCACGCACAAACTCACACACACACACGTACGCACGCACACACGCACGCACACACACACACACACACACACACACACACACACACGCACACTCATACACCGGGAGCGGTGGCTCAGTGCATCAACTGATGTCACTATGCAGTGCCTCTGACCGGGAGGTCCGAGGTTCGACTCCCGTCGGCGGCAGGATTTTCGACACTAGCTTTTGAGCTACATCGAATTCAGTTGAGTCTGGAGGAGAATTATAGCGACCGGCTGCTCTGATCGGTAGTTTTCCGTAGTTTCTCCGATCAACAGCAGGCAAATGCCGGAGCAGTACTCTAACAAACGGACCACGAACCGCGCGCAATCTTCCTTGTTCTAACCTCACCCCTTACACACACTCTTACACTAACATGCACTACACTATCACACATGCCGGAAGACCGGTCGGGGACTTAGAACTTGTCCCGGCTGGGGCGGTGCCCCGCTGGTGGAAGATACCTGCTTGGAGAAAACCCCGCTAGTCGACGGTAGGTCGGCGCCGGATCCCGCCATCCAGTGGAAGACGATCAGCGCCACGTCCGATGAAAAACACAAGCACTACAAGACTAATGACCTCAGTAGTTGACGCGCCTGGAATCACTAACAACCAATCAATCAATCAATCAATCACACACACCTCCACGCTCAGACACTTCTGCTCCTCGCCCTAAGCACATCGCACTCAACACACACACACAGACACACACACACACACACACACACACACACACACACACACAAGGAATAATGCAAGACGCGGTATGCTCCTTGATTTGCGCATCTAGTTTTACCGAGCGACTACCGCCGGTAAAACTGGTTTAAACCTGGTCTTTTTCTTCACAGAATCAGTGGATCCATCATTCCCCTTAAAATTAGGCTCGTGACTCGAGAAAAACAAAAATGCATCACGACTAGAGCTGGGAAGTTTATGTAAGCTTTTAGCCCTGAAATACGCATGCCATATGCCACAAAAATGTTGAAATATGCACAGAAATTATTACGATATGCAGCAGTTTGGTTACAGAAACTATTTTACAATGACATTACATATTATATATATGTGCAAATCAAAAACAGGTTAGTATTTATTTCTGCACATTTTATTTTGCATTAAGAGTACAGAAAACTAGAAGGGTGTTAAGATTATCTGTTGTTAGGGAGTGTCTCCAATCAGTCAATATAATTTTGTACGTAAAAAATTATATTTCGACATCACAATAGTTATGGGAGACAGTGTTTGTGCTCAATACATTGTCTGGAAGATGAACACTATTTTCATACAAAAATTTACCCATTGTCCGTAGAGTATAAAGCCTCAGATTCTTCACAAAAACGTAATTGTTTTCTTCCTATTTGCTTTCCACATCTCATCTGGAGCTGCTACTAATTTATCCCTTGCCTCGTGAATAATTGCAAGTGAATCTATTAAGGTATTTCTTAAAATCTTTATCTTCTTTATAAACTGATGCTTCTTTATAAACAGCAGATATTACTTCAGCCGCGTTGGCCGCCAGTATGATGAAACTTCTCGTATTTATTTGAAGAAAAAAAAAAGTTTACACTTTCCATTAATAAATATTTTTTACGTGAAAATTCATATTTTTGTGTTATTTTAAGAAAGGAAAGTCAAAAATATGCAAAAACCTTCATTTAAATGCAAAAACCTCTGAATATGCAAAATCAGCCATATATGTTACCTTCTTACCTTCTTTTCAATATTTTGCCATGAAGTATACACATTTGGCATTTCAGGAAAATATGACCATTACCTAAAAACATGCAATTACATGAACTTCCCAGCTCTGATCACGACGAATATTTTCCAAGTTATTGGTTTGGGCTTAATTGATTTGCGGAGTCTCCCAATTTAACCCTTGATTTTATTTCTCTGGGACTGTTAAAAGAACGGGACAGAATTCTAGTGTGTAATGAAGAAAACGTGTCGGTACGTGAGCGTCCTATTGAAGTTGAAATGAAGTGCTTCTTGACCTTCGGAAAATTATTGCTCCTCGCACTCTGATATCCTGTTATATGCATGGATGTCACTTCTAACATATAACATGTTTCCTGATGCAAATATGTAGGCAAGTTGTGTTTACTGATCAATGTATGGAAGAAATTAACAAATTTCCGCATGGTTGATGCGAGCACTATGCTTTCATATGAGTAAAGAGCTTCACTGACATTGTGCTGTAGTCGTATAATTTCAATGTGTATTACAATTATTTCCGTTCTTTTCACTAATTTACCAGCTGTTATATGATTTGAGTTGTTATGTGTTATGTGCTAATCTATTTCGTTTCCATCAAGATCTCGATGTTAAGGGATTTGCTGAATATGTGTCTGTTTTTTTTAAAAGTTCATACAATGATTTTCCAAATTCAAATGCTCGTTACTAATGCTGAGATATGAAGAAATGAAGTTTTAGACCGCTTTCGCGTCACATCAAATAAAATGCATGGTTAATTCAATAACAGAAAAGTGCAGAAGAAATAATTTCTTATTGATTCTCATTCACAATGTTCATTTTAATTTATTCCCACGTCCTCTAACAATACTTTTCCTTTCCCATCTGTAGAATACCACGACCTTTGAAATGAAATTTCGTTGTTTTAATTGTGTTTCACTTTCTTTAGCAACGACGACCTCACGGCATGACGGTGGTTCGTGGTGTTTCGCAGTGGAAGGGAATGTAAGAAAGGTCATTGATGACGTGGCCGTGAGTATATACCTTTATCCATGGCGTAAGTATATTATTCTTACGCCATACCTTTATTCATCTCTCGCGCTTTCTCAGTACAGTCAGGTACTTGTAAAAGGTTGTAATTGTACCTCAAACATCCGAAACATTATTGGTGTCAAAATAATTTTCAACTTATTTTTCGACAGTTTGAAGTAAATACCGGAATTGCCATTTTTCTGGAGGTGAAATCCACGTAAATATTTATGAACATGTATTTAAAAAATTGCGTTTTATACGTGAGGAGATCGACTGTCTATAAATTTTTCATAACATACAACTTTTGTATTGCTAATCTCAACAGGTTCGAAAGGTTTTATACAACCTGGTCTGGAACAGCTTATGTACTAAGTTATCACAATATTCGTGAAGACAGCTTTTGTTAAAATACTTAATATTTTGCAGTGTTTTAAGAGAGAATTTTATTTTTTGTTTTCGAGCAGTGTGCGTACTTCATTTAGGAAAACAATTTTGGGTGGTTTTGTTCAGTAGCATTTTTGCAGCCACATGTCATCAGTACCTCTGTGTGGAATCCAATAAATGTTTTTAATTTTGCCTTAAACAATGATGTCCGACGAGATGTTGTTCCAAAATCGTATCGACTGAGTCTAACTCAGTCAACCTCGCTGCAGACCGTGAGACTCTGTCTGGGAGGTCCTAGGGTTTGGGTCTCGACGTTACAGGATTTGCATGCACACTATAGAAGTGGAATTCAGTTGCTGTCTGGAGGAGAAGTCTAGCGGTCGGCTGCTCTGATCGGTAGTTTTCCTTAGTTTATCCGATCAACACCAGGCGAATGCCGGAGCAGTACCCTAACAGACGGGCCAAGGAACACGCGCGATCTTTCCTCCCTCTCCTTTGTTCTATCCTCACCCCTTTCTTACACACACTTAAACTTACATGTACTAGATTAGTACACAGGTCGGTAGGCCAGAGCTCAAAGCTTCTTTCGGCTCGGGTAGTGCCGCACAGGGGAAGGTAACTGGAGCGGGAATTCCCCCGCAGGACGAAGTATAAGTCGGCGCCGGATATCATCCATCCATTGGGAGAAGGTACACCGCCACCTCCTGGAATAGAACATTCTCTACATTGACGGGACTAGTGAGCGTAGCAGTTGACGTCAAACAATCAATCATTCCAAAATCGTGCAATACTATTTACATATGTGGGATATTGTCAGATTTCTGGAAGCAAGCTCAGTGCTGCCTGATATAGTAATTAAAACATTTAAAGCGCTGAGCTTTGTCGCTATTGATGAAAATGGCCAGCAAAAAGAAGTAAGAATAATGTCCAAAACGGTTTTATTTGCGCATGAAATATTATAGTTACAAATTTGCAATGTTATAATTTTAAATATTCGTTATTAATATTTCTGAACATTATTATGGGGTGACTGTAACTAAGAAGCGAGAAAAGTTTTCTTCGCAATCACGTGTAGTTTTCTCTTTTATTAGTTCAGTGCTTTAGCTCTCTGTATTTTACAAAAACGTAAGTAAATATCAGCATATCAAAAGAGAATCTTTAAACTTTAGAATTCGTAGATGAAAAAAGCAAGTACATTCGACGCACTACTACTGAGTTGGTTTCAAGATTTTGTATCGAAAATTCGCCGTTTTCCAGCGCACGATTACGAAACTTTCTCTTCTCACGTTAGTAAATGTGAGAAAGTAATAAGTAATAGAACTTCTGAAAGTAATATTAATTATTCTATATGCTCGTACAGCAAGGGCAGTTTTGCTGTTGAATTTCTAGAAGCAAACTTCCAACACAAGGCAGCGTCACTCTTACATTTCACTAAGCATTGTGACTGCATACACATACGGTTCAAGACGTTTTGGGCGAAAAAAAAAACGATTTTAGGGAAGTTATTAAAAATACTTCCAGTCCATATGAGCAACTGAAATATTTTGCGTGCATTTTCTTACTTTCGTGTAAAAATTAAGGGCATGTTTCGACACGTCGCCACTGATCATTCCCTTGTGATTCGAAAGACCCGACTTTTTTAAGGTAGCTGTCTACTTAAAAAATAAAAACTAAGAGTTTTGTGTATATTTTGTTTCCCTTGTACATTTGATTTCTTTATGCTTTTAGAGATGAAATAATGGAATTTTTTTAAATATTTGTTTATAAATAATTGGCAGAAAGGTAGGTTTTTACTTCCGATATCATAACTCTACAACAAATTGATATATTTTGATAATTCTTCTTTTACATTAATCACAATTGTATATTATAATGAATGAACTAGAAAGGTAGAGGTACTATGAAAACTAAAGAATCAGGATATAATTATTTGAGAAAAAATAATGGTTTATAAATTTATTCTGGACATTTCAGTTCATGAAACCGAAACTCTTAGTGGCACAATAAATATTCTAGTTCATTCACTAGAGCAAATCATGGGTTACATGCTGCAAAAAGAATTATATTATCTTTTATAGTTTATGATTTATGATGTTTGATATGCATGAACCTGCTCAAAATTCCCAATTAGGAAATGAATCTGAAGTTTACTCACAAAGAGCTTGATCAGAGTTTAACAGCTGAGTCTAAGCTTCGAAAAATATTAATTGCTCAAAAACTAGCAAGAAACAGTTTGAAGCATTTAAAATAATAAAACAGAGCGTATAACTCAATAAAGTTTTTTAAAAAAAACATGAAATTTCACGATTTTCATCACTTTGAGGTAGAACTTAACGTACACAAAAACTACCAATTGCCGGTTCTACGTTTGCAATGGTAAATTCAATTTCTCGTTTGAAATACAAAAGTTCTTCAGTGTTCTTCCATTAGTATTAACTAATTACAACACCTATTCAAAACACTAACATTATTCGCACAATGCGTTTATTTAAAGAATTCTAATTCTGCTGGATTTATCGCGCCAATTATTTTCAAATATGCCAGCTTTGAAATTATTTGTATTCCGATATTTTTGCGCGGGCAGAAAACGAGTGGAGCCCCTGACTCGCCGTTCCAGCTGAACCGTGGCGCCGCGGCCTCGTTGCCCGTGCTCAGACTGCGTTTATTGCTCCAGGTTCAGGCGGCGGGTCGTGATCGGTGAATGGCGATTATGGGACGTCAAGTTTGTGGACTAGTGCGACGTGCTTCTGAAATGTCAGGAAGGTAAGCCACTCTTAAATGTCTTTATCTATATTAATTTGATTCGTTAATCATTATATCTGAAATTCAGAATGCATTCGTATTAATGTGGATAATAATATAATATAAAATATAATATATAATATAATAAATAATATATAATATAATAAATAATATATAATATAATATATAATATAATATATAATATAATATATAATACAATATATAATACAATATATAATACAATATATAATACAATATATAATACAATATATAATACAATATATAATACAATATATAATACAATATATAATACAATATATAATACAATATATAATACAATATATAATATAATATATAATATAATATATAATATAATATATAATATATAATATATAATATATAATATATAATATATTTTAAAAAATATATAATAAAATACCGGGTGTCCCACCAACTATATTTATTTATAACTCCCATAACTTCTAAACGGTTCAAGATATGGTGATACAGTTTTCGCTGAACAATGCGAAATCATGGGACAAGTAACATTCCGTAGAGACATTGTCTATATTTTTAGTTTTCGAGAAATTCAATAATCTTTGATTTTTTTTAATAAAGCTATATATTTTTCTCACCTGCAATGTATAGATCATGAAAATAGGAATAAAATGATGTATCATATATTAGTATTTTTATGGTAATTTGTTTAAAATTAGATTCTCTGGCATGAGATTTTCAAGTTAACGGGCAGCCTCTGCTACAGTCGCCGTTGGGGGAAGGTGGCCTTCGCGGCGTCGATACTGTTTTGTGGAGAGAGAAGTGTGAGAGGGGTGCGTGCAGGATGAAAGCGTAATGCAGCAATTCATGGTCTTGACACGAAAAACATTAGAACAAACATCAATTTTAACGATGAGTATGAGTTTTTTCCCCATTTGTTCATCTGAATTGCACTTTTCTTCTTTTCAAATTCCAAATCATCGATAACCGAAAAGAAAGACATAAAAAATATTATAGAGAAAACGATAATAGTAATAAAGGTAATTTTCAAACTTGCAAGAATGGAGCTCGGTGCAGAAACAAGCCATTATTTTAAAACGTGGGAAGCGAATTAATGCTTAAAGATTTTCATTGTAATATCTCGATGAATTCATCAAATAATAGATAGGTAGAAATTTCCTCTTTATTGTTTACTGTTAATAACCTTCCTATTTAAACACGTACGAAAAGAACAAAACAATAAAAATTGGTGACTGGCTTTTTATTCGGTTTGAAAATGATATTTATCATCTTCCTTACGTTAACAATTTTTTTTATATCATACTTTGCAACGATTGAAGTTTTGAAATATCAGTAGAAGACAAGTTAAATGCAGATAAATAAATGGAAAAAAGCTCCCATTCTGATCGTTAAAATTGGTATTTCTTAGTGTGATGTCTGTGTCAACACCAAGGGTTGCTATAGTAATGCCTCTTATCCCCCACTGCCACCCCTCTCGGTCTCTCCTCTCCACGCAACAGTCTTGACGCCGCGAAGGCCACCTTCCCCGAAGGCGAGAGTTACAAGGGCTGCTACAGGATTGCCCGTTTAATTCAAAATCACATGTCAGAAAGTCTACTATTATACTCAAATTACTATCAAAATATTAGCATATAATACACCATTTTAATCCTCTTTTCATGATCTATCCATTGCTGGTGATCAAAATGTATAGTTTCATTTATAAATTCGAATATGATTAAATGCCTTGAAAACTAAAAATATTATAGACAATTTCTCTACGGCGTGTTACTTGCCCTATGATTCCGCATTGCTCAGTAAAAACTCTATTTCTATATCCTGAACCGTTTCGTAGTTATGAGGGTGGTCCATAGTTGGTGGGACATTCTGTATAAAAGAAATAGAATATAAATATTATAGAAAGAAATAGAATAATCATTTACATATAGAAGTCTAAAAATTAAATATTCCCAACGTGCCAACAAAACCTGTAACTAAAGCTCATGATTGAGCAAACACCGTTGATGTAAAAGAGAAAAATCGAGACTTCTTCGTTAAGCATCGTTTTAAATTCGTGCGACTGGTAAGATTATCAGTCTTTTGTCCTGTGCGATCTTTCATTCACATATTGTCTCCTTGCCTAACAAGAGTCTTTTCCGCAGACGTCTCGACATCAACCTTGAACTATACTAAAAATAAATCTCGTCGTATCAGTAACTGTAGTTCTTGTCGCCCAACAAAGTGTTCAGCTTACCAAGGCAGCTCACCAATGTTCAATATTTAGGAAATGAAACTGCAAAACGCACGTATTTCCGTGCGATTTCGGCACTTGTACCATCACCACCTAGACATAAAAGACCTGCCCACTGGAGTTTTTCACAGCCAATATGGCGGCTAGAGAAAGCCGACTTGTTCGAGTTAACGCGATGAAGTTGTGCATGTTGAGTAGCACGTGTAGCTTTCGAATTGTGGTTATGTAGACGTAGTCTGTTGTTGAAATAATGAGGATCATGGAGAATAAAGGGAATGACTAATAAGGGGTCCCCAGGTGAGGGAATTATGATAAAAAGTGAAAAATGCAAGTTGCCAAGTTCAGTGTTTACTTTCTGCATTGTCAATTGCATTTGCGTACATGGAAAACTGAGAAGTATTCAGTGATCTATTGTGATAATGGACTATGTCAGTCTTACTTCAAAACGTACTCGACAGGCTCGCGGAGCTTTGCTTTCTTTGTTGCCTAATTGTCCAAAATTGTCAATCACAATTGCCCAAGCACTTCTTACGGAGAAAGTCCTCAAGAAAAAATTACGTTAAAAAAGACGATCAGGTTGCTGCTATTGAAGAAGTACAAAAGAAAACCTTGTAAGATTAAATGAAATATCTTTCAGTACTTTGATGAACTAAGAAGAAAACTGGATTTAATCATTTTAGACGATTATTGGTCGAATAAGGAAGACGGTATTTTATCTCAATATATTGATTGAAATTCCACCCCTAGAATCCATTCGGTTGTGGTGGATAAGGAATTTAAACTTGTTTATTATTGTAAAAAAAAGTATTAAAACTTGGAGGCCCTCCAATATCGGATAATGTGTATAATACTAATGAGATTAGGGTTTTAGAAAATCTTAGGTTAATGTTACGTTTTAATACAAGTAGTAGTAGTGGTAAGTCCTCGTGAAATAGTTACCACAAATTCACAATTTGATAAACCTGTTGCTTTTACGCTGAAAAAAATAAAATTCTTTACCAAGAAACAACTGCAGATCAGTACAGTTCATGGTTTTTTATATTAGTCTTGTACGCTATTTCCAATATAGCCATATTCTTATAAATGTTTCAAACATTTAGGGTTTGTAATATTTCCTCATCCTAGTGCAATTAGGAGATTGTGTTCATTTGGTTTAGAACCTCAAACGGAACCCAGTGAAAACAGTTGTTTAAAGGACGCAAGAAAAACATTAAGTGACAGTGGTAAATTGGTGACTCTCATGATGGATGAAATACATTTAAAATCAGGACATTCAAAATATTTTGAAAACAAAAGTATATTGGGATTATAACAGATAGGATTTCATGTATTGTGCGTTGTAAGCGATAACAGTATTTATAGAAAGTGTATGCAACTTGTTTCGCCTGAAAAAGAACTTATGTTTATGTACAATCTTCCATATGGAGAAAGTAGACCTCTTTTCTTATTTAAATGTAATTAATTATATAGTTTCATCTGATAACCACAATTTTACTTCGCATTTCAGTTTGTAAGGCCTCCTTAGGCGGTCATGTTGAATAACTGCGCAGATTTTGTATGTATAGGTGGTGTTGCTTGTACACATGCTTTTTCAAAAATTTTATTTCTACCTGTTCAATTTTTAATATTTTTCAGGGTTTTGGAAGGAAGATGTATTACATAGCTTCTTTTTTGAAAAGATGCCAGCGATTTACATACTAGGTATGACATATTTTTGCCTATCATTGAATAATAAATATAAATTTATATATTTTAAATTAAATATGTTGAAAAATAAGATGTATATATTTGAAAAGATATGGAATATGTGTATGTATGTGTTACTATTTGAATTTAAAGGGATGGAAAATATCTTTCGAAAAACGTGATTTAACGCGAGAAGAATTATAATTTAAACCTAGTTCGTAGTGTTGAGAAGCGGGTGCAGAAGGTAAAGGATTAAAAAAAATTAGGTTTAAGAGATTGATATAATTTTTAATTTTTTCGATTTGAAGTTCACGGTGAATTTGTTTGTTGGAAATAAACCATTCAGCTTTTAGTAATTTTCTTCAAACTTTATTTTGTATTGTTTGTATTTTATTTTTGTTGAAGCATTGCACCAAATGGGTCACAATAACAAGCCGCAGTCAACTCGTAATTTAGAGTGATGATTTAATAAAGGATATAATTTAGAAATTTTATGGTAAGTCAAATTGGATATGTTTTGAATATGGCGTTTCCATGTCAATCTTCTATCTATATATATAAACCTAAATATTTAACTGGAAGGTTATTTTCCATCCAGTGTACATTTGTGCTATTTATTATGAATTGAGGGGGATTTGTTGGTCTCAAGTGTAAAGATTTTGGCTCGAGTTTTAGAAGGGTTTACTACAATCCTCCAATTTTGTGTCCATTTCACATATTTTTGTATTTCAATTTGTAAAGTATTTCTAGGAATTAAGATGTTAACACATTTAGTAATAGTATAGCTACACCACCGGAAGCGTGTGCAGAATTGCGGTCATTTCTGTAAATTTTGTATCCTTGTGTGTAGTTTTTCTCCGGGTATTAAACGTGTTGCACTAATGCAAGCTATGTCAATGTTAGGATTCTTTAAGAAATACTGAAATATATTTTTCTGTCTTTAGATCATTTTCATTCCAATTTAATAGTTATTTTATTTGTATTAATAGCCATGAAGTAAATTTGGATTGCTGTTTTCAATTAAATTTATAATTTTTGCAATAAGTGAAGAAATTATTTGTTGTACAATATTTGATATTAAGTTTGAAAAGTCGGGTAAGTGAGAGCGATTTTTAGTAATGAAGGAATAGGTGAAATTGTTATTATTAGAATAGTTTTGTGGAAAGTGAGTTGTATTACTTGTAGTGAAGTTGTGTTGAGATGGATGAGAGGTAGTCGCGAATGAAGGGAAATTTTGAGCATTTAAATTAGGATTGGTAATACCAATCTTTGAAGTGAATTTAATTGGACTATTGAAGGAACGCTTTTTATTAGAAAGAAGAAAGTCTTTATACGCTTGGCAACCTTTATAATTCTCTGTGTGATTGATCTGGGCTGTCCGGGTGACACCGCGTCGAAGGCTGGGGTGCTGACGTTTCTACCGACATATTGCGGTCCTCTTCAGGGCTGTACTGCCTTTGTGTCAGGGCAGCTGTGTGATTACTACCACAATTAACGCATTGAGTTGTTTTAGGGAGAGAACAATTTGTGTAGTGATCTTGTAAACAGCGTACACACCGTGGGGCTAAATGACAATTTGCTTGCATATGGCCAAATCGTTGACATCTTTTACATTGAGTAGGTATTTCACAAGATTTTTTTTTTAAATTTTAACTATACTATAAAAAAGTTTTTCTAATTTGTATATTTTTGAAGTTTCTTGATTTTTAAAAGATCTATTGAACAGATTTCAATAGGTTCTCGTTTTTTATTAAACATGCGATAAACTTTTATAACTGGAATTTGTAGTCGTTGTAATTCCATAAATATTTCTTCATTAGTATAACTTATAGAAATGTCTTTAATTACAACTGAGGTAGTTTGAATCGTTGGGTCACGATAATAAAGTTGGATACTATTTGATTCACAAAAAGTCCTGTAGTTACGAAAGTCCTCCATTGTACTAAATGTAATTTTCACTGCATTCTTGATTATTTTTGTAGAAAAGTCACTTTTTAACAATTTGTTGTAAATCGGCAATGAAATTATGGAAGTTAAAGACGTTTGATACAATAATGGGTAGGATTTTGATTTGTGGAGGTTGTTCTTCTGATGGTTGTACTTCCGAGAGTATTGCATATTTATTAGCTAATGGAATTTCCGAAGTTTATGGAAGATTATTTGTTTTAGCCAATTTTTTACCTGAAGATTGTCTGTAATTAGTCCTTTCTCTCTTTCAAGAATCACATTGTTGCTGAGAACTGTCTGACGTATTGGTAAAGGTATTATTTATATTTGTATTTGAAGCTGTTGAAACATTTGGATTAAAATTGAGATTATGTTGTTGAGATGGAGGAAGTTGAAACATTTGCGTATCACTTGGTGAGCCGTGTTGCATATTTGAGAGAGAAATGCCTTGATTTTGTTGAAAAGTTGATTCATTAGACGAATAACCTTGATGCATTGGAGTTGCATTGATATTAGTTGTTGTTGTATTCATATCCGCATTAGCTGAAGGTAGGGCAACGTTTGGATCAGGCATTGCTTCTGAATTGAATCCACCCATAGGTGGAAAATTTATATGGTCCATTTTCGCAAGTTTTTGGTGATCCGAGGCACTTGAATTACATATAAGTTGTCACCATGTGAAATTAAATACACTTTTCACAGTTTATATCACTACTAGCAATTCAGTATTGATAGTAATTGACTTAGTTACGATCACTATTCACATATAGGTATAATAGTTAGCAAGGCCCACTTGAAATCCTGTACACATGCTGAGTGATAATGATGGGGGATGATGAGGATGAGATCTATTTAGATTTTGAAAACTAAATGCTTAATTTTTTCGACTTATAATTTGAAATCGTTAATTGAACATTATAATATTTTTGAAATTTCTTACCGTTCAAGGTCATTTTAAACTATAACAGCTATATAATGCTTCTTACTACTTTCCTTAGTTTATGTAATTATCTATGTAGAAATCTACCTATTTCGTAATTATATTAAAGATAAGGGCGTTCGGATGTAGTTGTAAGAGTTCGAAAGGTAGTGTCGTGAAGGAATAGATTACTGGAGGGGAAACTCACTGTTTCAGAGGATGGACTAGAGGATTCGCCAGCGTCGTTTCCGTGTGGCGGCATCTATTTTAAGGTACATGCGCAATTTCAGATGCTACTTCGTAATTTTATCGTCCGGTAGCGATGAAAGTTTACGAAACTTCTACTATTCATTTCATCCTCAAATTTCATTCCTTCCTGGTGGAGAGGATGTTGCCCAAGGCAGCGTGTTTGTGTCATTTCGTCTGCGAGCGTAGTTCGTCGGTATTTGGTATTTATCAAAGGTTGCAGATCAGGATGTTGAAATATTGGCCTCCAGGATGTGTCAACGCTGTTCGTCAGGGTTAAACTACTGGTGCTACTGAATGGCCCTGACCCTCTCGTAGTAAAGTTTTCTAAGAGTCAAATAAAGAAATGTCAATTTCATTGGTGTGGACTGGCTTTACGGTCTTGCCCCATCTTCTAGCCAGCTGCCGTCTATCACCGCCCAAAGTATATTTTTTTGACATTTCTCAATGTTTCGGTTTCTACTTATAGTAGAACAACTGACAAACATAATATAATATTAAATGTAATCTTAATGTATACAATCGAACGAAACATTTATTAGAACGATTCTCATTGATTTATTGTCAACACCTGGTTTGTAAACTTCTCTTAGATTGGTCAAAAACCTGTATCATAATGAAATCTGTATCGTAATGAATATCAGAGAGAGTACTATCACTGGAGTATCATTATGCAACTGGTTGCAGCCATCAAATGACAGAATTATACAATGGGAGTAGAAAAACACTTTTTTGGTATCAGCGGACCTCAAAACGTGCATTTCCTTTGAAATCTTGTAATAGATTTTCCGCAGCATTACATAACTTTCTCTGTACTAATATTACACAGAGAAAGTATATGAGAGTACACGTACGTATACGAGAGTAAAAATAGTTTCTTCAGAGTTGAAAAGGTGAGTGAAATATTTTGAGTTTGACAATGATTTACTGAAGCTTATTGGGAAATAAATATATTTTTTTATCAAATTCATAAAATAATTCCATTTGAAATAATTAAGTAGTTTATTCCTATTAAGTATTCATTCTGGTATTGTGGCATTTCATGTTATGTTTCGTACGTTTCAGACAACTTCAGAGCTTTATAAGTCGTTGTTTTATAAAAGAAATGCCCAATAGTACATTATGGAACGATGATATAATGAGGGATATTAATACAAGATTGTGATACATCCACAATGTATAATGCTGGAGAAATTTGTGTGTCTTGGTTTCTGAAGAAGATTTTTCAAATGTAAGAGTATGTTTTCATTACAGATGCTGAAGTGGTTCCGGTTCCCGAAGTATAAAATTCGGTCAGCCGAAGAAGTCGGGGGGGTGGGGGTGGATTGTATGAAAATAACCTTAAGTCAGTATTGAGGAATACCAGAGATTCACAAGGAGATAGATAAGTAATGTTAGCATTGTAAGCTCAATAAACAAGTTTTTCTTTTAGACAACTAGTGGTGCTCCAAAAGTACATACTTCTTCGTGTTATTGGAAACGGCTACGTAATATTGAAATATTGCATTTTCTGCGCTACCAACATCTCAACTATTACTTGAAAAGCTTCAATTCAACCATGAAGCGTTGCTATCGCAGCGTTGTCAAAACTAAGTGCATTCGCTTGGCGATTAATATCAATTCTTGGCAAAAACGCTCATTTCCATGTCTATTCAGGTTTCAACTTGTTTATCGGTTAGTCATAGTTCATCATATAAATAAATAAATATCATCAAATAAATAAATAGTTCATCATACACAGTTGATAAATAACTCTTAATACTAATAAACCAATTAAATGACTAATATTGTACTATTTGTAATATTAAATTAATTTATTACCGCCTTTTACATCTCGATCGGGTTTTTGTCCATTTTCCCTGATCCATTGAGCAAATGCTGAGATGACTCCTTGATTTGATGCTGAGATGATTTGCTTCTGGACGTAAATGTAGCTTCACTATGCGCACGTTTTGTTGAACTTTCCTTTGCTTGTAGTGGTAGTAGAGCATAGGGTGAGTTTCTATTTTGTTAACAATACAGAAAAATCATTCGTTCCATTACAAAAAATCTGTTCGTTCCATTACAGTTAAAAATAAGTTTTCTATAATTCGGCAACGAAAATATCTAGTTTTTTAAATGTTAATCTCTCGCTTTTTTAAATTTATTATTATTACTATTATTTTTCATCTTTCAAGTATTAATAGTTAAATTGTTGGAAAGGGATTCTGAAACTCAAGAAAGCGTGCGCAGATGATTTTTCCCCCATACGTCACATACGGTTTTTGACTGTTTGACTGAATAAATAAATACATAGTGACACCTACTGAAACGAAGCACAAGAAAATAAAACTTAAGATTAAAGACTTAGATAGATAAACCACAGTCAAGTAACCCTCCCGCCCCACAAAAAAAAGTTGTATGTAACATCTCCGGGCATTCTGAGGAGTAATTTATAAAAAAAAGCTGCGAAATGCATAGCAAACGGAAATAATGGCTCTCGGCCTAGGAGTTACACCACCACCACCACCACCACCACCACCACCACCCACCACCACCACCACCAGTTCGACTGAATAAAACTGCTGTATCTTATGACCGGCACCACTTCGACGTTCAACAACAAGCTTCTAAAATATCGATGCGCCGTTATTGCGGAAATTTTAATTAATCTTTGCAGATTGCTTATTAAGAAATACATCAATATCATATAAAATATAAATTGAGTAAACAGTAAAAGTGCGAGAAAGTAAACTAGAATTAATATTGGCATATTCAGTAGTAAATTATAATTTTAAATGAAATTATTTTTCTGTCATTCATTCAATTTTTCTTGTGACCCGTACATCGTGTGAAAACTGTGCATGTGTTAATTTATAGGCTTAATTTCTATTTAAAGGATTAATTTCATTTGAGTAATTTCACCCAAAAACTGCTAGTTTTTTCAAAAAATAGTGCAAGACCTTTGTTAAAGAACTAACTTTGTACAACCGACTTTGAGGCAAAAATCTCATCTTCAATTTTGTTGTTTTAATTTTTGAAATACCGAGCGATACCCCAAACTAGCTCCATATTTTTTACGGACCCTCGTTACATAAGTAAGGAAAATTATTTAAAAAATTGAGACGATTTTTGAGAAAAAAGCGTAAATTTGAGAAACAAATTAAGCAAAAACGATTTGTTTCTTTTAAAACATTGTACATGACCTTCCCAAAGTGCTAAGGTTGTACAACAGACTATCTGCAGCAAAAATATCTTCTCTTCAATATTTTAACTATTTGGATAAGCCGCAACCTCATATTGGAAGAAAAGAAAATTTCCGCAGAATGATTCAAAGTTTTGAACGAATTCCTTGGACTAGCAGAAAATTTGTACTGTAACATTTATACAAACGATTGAATTTAACTGAAGTAGTTTCTCAGAATACATACCAAATCTATTACTTTTTATGTAAGAAACAACTACACCCTAAATTAACTGTTCCAAAATTGCCCATTTTGGTGAAACGTGCCATAGATAAAGAAGTGGACAATTCTCCCTTCCGCCGGATACTCTAGCCATGGATATCATGGAAGGATTCCCAGGAAGAGGCCGTTTGTAAGTATGAACAGTCATGGTCTGAGACTCACGTGTGCAAATGGTAAAGATCAGGAATTTTGGAATTCTGTTCTTTGGTCTGACGAAAAGAAAATTAATCATTTAATATTTTATAGTGTCCTTTTTGGGTATCGTGGAAAGCCAACACAGATGCTACTCGCGCAACTTTTCTTGAACGATGGATTGAAGAAATGCGGGCGGAGTGGGGGTATCAGTTTCAAAGTCGGCCCCTATAGTATTTACAGTAATGCCAAATCAAAGTCAAACTTGCTGCGTGTGCGGCCAGGTCATCGCTCCGGGTAGGCAACAGTAGGGACACTAGATAGAAGTTGTAGTTGCCTCCCTTGAAGGACCTGGACTTGCCTCAGCCATTTATTTAGATAATGGTAATAAAGCTGAACAGAAGTTCTCGACTACGAAAGCAACTTGCTTTGAATGGCTTCTGTTTCGCGCCAACGAAGTTTTAATGCTTGGAATGTTATCAGAGCTCGCTGCGAGCTTTTGCCTTCCAACTATTTATTGCTCAAGGGAGGGGGAAGCAAGGTCATCATCGTTCAAGAAAAGTTGCGCGAGTAGTAATAACGTTGCTAATACTATGCCTATAAAAACACAACAAGGAGGTCGATCAATCACGCTTTGGGACTGTACGTCCTCGAACGGTGTGGGGAAACTTACATTTTATCGATGGCATAATGGACAAAACGGTTTATAATTGTATTTTGAAAACTACATAAATTAGTAATGGCTTCTGAAAGTCTTCTTAAAGTGATCATTCAGAAATTTTACGAAAGATTACCAAACATATGGAGCTCTGTACAAGGAATGGCTAATTTGGAACGTACGCAAACGGTTGCATACTCTTCATCTTCAATTCTCAGACCTTGAATGAAGACCATCTTCAATTCTCAGACCTTGATCCACAATGGACCTTCATATAGGTATTATCGATACGAGGCAAAATGGCGCCGGCACCGTTTGAGTGGTAGCTTCCTGTTTGTGACTGTCACGTGCGTTCCATGTGGCTACAGGCGATTATAAAAGCGTATTAAGTAATTCTCAGTGGAAGTGGAAGTGGTTTATCATGACTAATCATCGTGTAGCATACTTTCTGTGATTAAGTGATCTTCACTAAACAGCGAGTATGGAATATAGGTCGCTCGTATTGTGTACCGGGATATACTACATCAAACTACAGGGTTTCAGGTACTTCGACATTTCAGTTCCCAAAAGATAAGATGCTGTAAGACAACTGGATGAAATGCATTCGCCGTGCCTTTATGTAGTGACAGAAAACTCATTTCTCTGCATCAAACATTTTGAGGTCAAATTTGATATTAGGGGGGATATGTTACCTGTGGTTTGTGGCGATTGTCATTGTTTCTCGAAGTAACCCAAAACTGAGGGAAGAGGCCTTCCCAACTATTTTCTCCATCAACCTTCATACCACACTGTGAGTGCACCTATAGACAAGATCCAGCTTTAAGGTCCAAGAGTTTTGCGAGAGATGAAGTAAATTTCTTGAAGTGATGTGAAAAAAATATATCATTTCGAGTTTTGATAGTTTTAAAACTAAAGTAGTGAGGAGAAATATTAAACCATTTTTTAAAGTTGAGGGATGAGATGGCTACAGGCATTCCATCATTAACTATCGCTTTCAAGGTTAAAAGTTTTTTAGATGATATATTTTATAAGAACATGGAATTGTCCACTGTTAATTTCAAATTGATTCTGCAAACAGAAGATAGACTATCATTAAAGTGTGAGAGGTGGACGAAATTTGAAACTTGCTGAGTCATCTTCAAAGCTATAATGAATGACATTCAATGTTGGTGAGAGTGCATTCACATTAAGAGGCATTCGAGTCAAATGAATTTGGTGCTGAAAAGTCTCCAAAACAAAATTTTCTCTGAAGTAGTTGTGTGTTAAGAAGCAAAATCGATACTCTAATAAATTGATAATTTTAATCATGTTCTAAAATCATTATTTTGGTTCATGATTAAATCTTATTCTACAGCCAATACTAAAACTGGCCATTTTATGTGACTTTAACATTTGATTAATATAGTATAGGCACTATTTGAAACTTTTTTATTCAATTTTTGTCTATATTTTGAACATTTTTGGAAGTACATTTATATCTACATATTATTACAAGTAAGTTCAGTTTATAAGAATTTCTATAGTTGTTTAACACAAATGAAATTTAACTGAAAATAGTTATGTACATATATACAATCATTTTTTTATTATAAGAAAATGTATTTTGTGTACTTTGTTGTGTATTATTACCTGTCATTATTACTAAATTAATATTGAGGTAGGTTATAATTGATATTTAAGTAAGATTGGTTTTCTCGCCCTTTGATTGTACTTGTATTGTGAAATTTTTTTTTTCAGATATTTACTATTGAAGATAAAATTTTAACAAGCATCTGATACTATGATGTGGATTACTTCCACTGCCATTGTTAATATTGTTTTTCTACCGTTGCCCTGCTATGCTCACAAATTCTCTCAATGTTAACACTAATTAATTAAATTTACGTCCAATTTAATCATGGGTTCGACATACAACATATTACTCTTTACCTGTTGCATGTGAACGTGTAATTCTATACAGAATCAAGATTCCTGGAAGTTCTATTTATTGAAACCCATTTTTAGACTGATGGCAACTAATATAAATTATCAGCCATTTTAAACAATAAAAATTTAACATTTATTCTTACATATGTAACAATTTTTTTTCGATCTCATGAGAATTGCTTTTACAATGTAAAACATTAACACACCGTACGGGTTTGAATATAGTTCGTAAGCTTACTATAATATCTTGATAGATGGCTTCTCGGCTGACTAGCAGAATGTTGTCCATGAAATCCTTGTTATACCAATTCTTGCATCCTTGCCAAAATTAAAAATATTCCAGAATGTCCAACGATTTGCTATTATATTCACACATTTAATACGCGGTCGCGACTTTCCCTATCTGTGTTTCGTATGAAACATCTACTCACATCTGACTATATTCAACTATTTATTGAAAAATTCTTCCATCTACGGAGCTACCCTAGTGTACACCCCCTCGAAACACGGTCTGTTTTTCCGAAACTCCAACAACTACATTAATAAAAATTCCAATTCCAATTACAATGTAATACAATAATTTAAACAATACAAAGATCTCAAACCTCGAACTAATCATAAATTTCCGCCTCACTATCATTTAAATAATACCCTGCCTAAACTGAAAATCCGTTCGCTCCTTATCAACTGCTCACGTGTGTTCGCTTCTATATTTTTCTAGAGCGATTCCAAGCGTCCTTTTACAAGATCACAGCTCTCAACGCCTTCTCTACATCTTTTTCGTGTAATGTGTTTGGGGCCGTGTTCATCAACAGAACGCAATGACCAATGATATCTTGTACATCATTGGCTATGACAACAAGCATGGACTATTACATCTTGTTGATCCGTTGTCCTGACCGCGTATTCTTCGATTTCCGATTTTGCAAACAATGCTGCTGGATTCCGATTCTATCATTAAAACTAAACCCAAGGTTCACGACTTATCACCGTATACCACAGAGAAAGTTTTTCGCCTTGTGCTGTGCTCTTTTGCTCAAACAATTTTTGAAGTGTTTTTGATTCCTCTTATACAAAAATTTGAGTGTCACTGATGATTTCTTAAGCTGCATACTCATAGCTTTTAACTTGTTTATAATGCAGTGTATTGTAAATTATTTTTTTTATTTAACAGACGAGTCAAATAATGATTGTCTTCTAATTTAATATTTTTCGTATAGTGGTGTCCTAATATTAACGACAATCAAAACAATTCTTTTTTAGGTTACAATATTTATTTTTATCCTGCCTATAAACAGTTAGGTTCAGTCACCGAGTTGGCCGCATCTTAAGGTGCACTGTAATACAGATTTTTGATAATTACAAATGATTCTTAATGTATGAAATTTAGACTATTATAAAATTACAAAAATTAAATAGAATTAATCAAGGAAAAAAATAAGTATGAAAGAACAAAAAATCGATTGGTATGAAATATTTGTAAAATCTAAAATTACGAACTACAAGCCTTACCCGAGACAAATGAGACGTCAATGAGTACTGTACACATTAAACTTCACCGCATGTGCTTGCTTGTTAAGCGAAGCACGCCCAACCTGTACGGCGGCCATGGGTTTTTTTTTTTTTTACATGAAGGTAATAGGATTG
The DNA here is from genome assembly GCA_011170035.1 of Teleogryllus occipitalis. Classification (NCBI taxonomy): domain Eukaryota; kingdom Metazoa; phylum Arthropoda; class Insecta; order Orthoptera; family Gryllidae; genus Teleogryllus; species Teleogryllus occipitalis. The sequence continues at coordinate 79,835 of BLKR01001157.1, read as the reverse complement.
AAGATTGTCTTAGATTGGTGTCACTTGATGTGACCGCAAAGTACAAAGATCAGGATTCATTCTGACAGTACTCAGTTTACTAACAATTTACTAATTTAATTTGTCCTCTAATGTATAAATTTCTTCTAAAGCATTTGGGAACATGTGAATGTTGTGTCCATTTATATTTTCATGTAACAGGATGATGCAGTGCCTTTTCCACACCGGTCGCAACCGTTTATTTACATTCAGTTGAAATGCTAGTATTATGACTGCCATGCTGGACGTGCACGATTTGTTGTACACATTTTATCTTGATTTCGTATGTTCTATTGTTTATAATGGTGAGTCTTTGTCTATATACTAGAGTGCTGTGTTTCATTATTAGGTTTTCATTAATATTGATTTATTTATCTCTGTAACTTATTTTATCCTTTCTAAAATTTGTAATAGTTTTCTTTGTATTGTAGCCAGAAGATGGGAGTAAATAATACGGACGACGCTAAGTAAATAATGATAATAAACGTTTTGGAAAGATATTTTAAATAGAACATGTATAATTTGTTCAAATGGAAAGTTTTTGTGTAATTTAGAGTAAATAAAAGAAATGAAAAATATTTGCTTAAAAACGGCTATTTTTTTCAATATGTTGTTCGGATAGTACCGAATGTACAGAATAAGAAATAAACAGATATTTAGTGTATTCTTTTCATTGAAAAAAAAAATTGTTTGTGCTAAATCTCTCGCGTCCTTAATATTTACTTTAAGAATAATATTTCTACATTATTGCATTTGTAAGAAATTGTGCGTCAAATAATTTCTAACGATATTTCTCAATAACTCAAAGGTTTCTGCGAAAATTAGATCAAAATTGCAAATTTTTAGGAAAGTTCAAAAGACATATTCAGGAAATCGGCTCGAAATTTTTTCAATGAATAAATGCATATAGGACCATATTTTATTCTTCTATAGTATTATCATGAATTTTGCTATTAGAGGTCCTACAATTGAGGATGTCGAAGAAATATTTTATATACCGACAGATAGCAGCTAGGGAGACAATAGAACAAAACATAACAGCTAGCCTAGACTGAAAAGATAAGCAAACTACGAGTATCTAGTACAAAAATAGTCTGTACCATTCTGTAGCACCTCTAGCTGACATTGTCCTCGGTTTTCTCTCTTTTTTTTAAAAATTTGTTTTAGCCTCCATAGCCTTTGCCTTCGGGCGAATGACGTCTCTACAATAAGCATACAATACATCTGACGAGCGTTGGCGGACTCGGAAGACCATTTGGTCACTTGGAAGATGACATTGTTGTATCATTACTGTGAGTAATACGGTTGATTACTCTAAGATGTTTCTGTACGCTCTCCCCTTTTTAAGTGTGTGTATGTGTATATAGATATATATCATTAAAAAAATTAAAATTTTAAAAACTAATTTTTTAAATGTGTTAATATATTAATTGTTTAAATGTGTGTTAATATATTAATTGTTTAAATGTGTGTTAATATATTAATTGTTTAAATGTGTGTTAATATATTAATTGTTTAAATGTGTGTTAATATATTAATTGTTTAAATGTGTGTTAATATATTAATTGTTTAAATGTGTGTTAATATATTAATTCTTGAAAGGTGTGTTAATATATTAATTAAATTTTTTAAAGGTGTGTTAATATATTAATTAAATTTTTTAAAGGTGTGTTAATATATTAATTAAATTTTTTAAAGGTGTGTTAATATATTAATTAAATTTTTTAAAGGTGTGTTAACATATTAATTAAATTTTTTTAAAGGTGTGTTAACATATTAATTAAATTTTTTTAAAGGTGTGTTAACATATTAATTAAATTTTTTTAAAGGTGTGTTAACAGGTGTGTTAATATATTTATTAAATTTTTTTAAAGGTGTGTTAATATATTTATTAAATTTTTTTAAAGGTGTGTTAATATATTTATTAAATTTTTTTAAAGGTGTGTTAATATATTTATTAAATTTTTTTAAAGGTGTGTTAATATATTTATTAAATTTTTTTAAAGGTGTGTTAATATATTTATTAAATTTTTTAAAGGTGTGTTAATAAAACATTTTCGATGGCTGAGTTTTGTGTCATTTGTATGAGAAGAAACTGATTTCTGACCATAAAGGTACTAGATACGTTAATTATATTTGTGCGCACTCATTTTAATTTCCTAATGATAATTAATACCTAAGTTTTTTAGTCTTTCAAAATTATTCTGATTATTAAAGATTAATTATAAGTAGAACCTGATGTTTATGATATGTCAGTTTTTCTTGGCGTCATTTCCATGAGAAAGTTTGTTAAGCATGGTTTTGTTCCCGATCAATTGCTAAAATTATGCAATTTTCACGTCTCATATACAGTTATGTGTCATATACAATATTTAGCTTCGTTTAACCCTTTGATCATTTTCCGTAAAAAAATTTCATATTAGTCATATTTTTCAATGCATTTTTGTACTTTTTGTTATATTTGTAACTTTCTGATTCCACTTTCGCATGCTTGCGCAGTAATCTCAAGATTTCCCACATCTCAACTGTTACCTAATTTCATACAATTGTTGTATCTAATTGTCTGTCTTCTCTATAAATGTATGCGGTAGGGTAAGCTATATGGGAGGAAAAAGAAAGCACAGAAAGCACCAGCTGCAAAGAAAGTGTTAGTTTTGTTTTGTCTGGTGTTTTGCGAAGGTCAGCCGGTTCTATAAAAAAAACTGGTAAAATTGCTTTGTGTACATTAAGGGAGAAGGGGTGAATTGTGAATGTGTTAGATTTTAAAAGTATATTTTGAATATAATGGTTATTTAAACAGTGGAAAGATTTTGAAGGTTTCAGAAATGCAACCAAATATTTTTAAGTCATATTTTTAGGTTATAAATGCGTTCATATTCCTAACATTTTTAGGTAATAAACATCCGGGCACTAATTATAAGACATGATTTTTATAACAGGAAATTGACATAACTCGGAAAGAGTGTTAATACAAAAATATATGGACCTTAATGTATCCGATACGCTCAAAAGAAACTTATTCATTTTAGTTTCCTTACTATTACGATTATTTGATAAAATTTCTTTAACCACTAAATTGCATACAGTAGCAATAATTACAATACAGTAGCGATAATTCATAATCAAAATGTTATGTTGCAGGTTTAATGAAGTGGCATCACATACGCAGTAAAATAGAAGACTGCACGCACAGATTCTGCGTCTTGGTGATTCCTGTTCAATAACCTTTGAATATCTGACTTACTATTACTCTAATTAGAGAGTTTAAGTTGGGATTACTTGTTTCGATTACATAAAATGTGTGCATTAAAATTATTAGATTGTGAATGAGAGTTTTTATAAAGTATGTGTTTAATATCAATTAGAATATATTTAAAAAAACTGTAGAAAAATAAATGGGCTGAGAAAATGTTTAAAAAATGTCCTATATTAAAAATGTCATATTTGAAATGAGCAGAAATTGGAGCTCTTTATTTCATATAAAAGGTAAAATACTATCGTTATTACCCGCAAGTCCAGAGGTTTGGATTGATCCTAAGAGTTTGACTTGTATGAAAATATTTTTTTCAGCAACTGGAAGTGGTCATTAATCTCCAAAGAATCCCGATCAATCAAACAATACTAGTGTATCTTAATCATGCATATTGTCAGAATGACAACAGGTACCGCTAGTAATATTACACTGCTAGAACTGTGATAACTTTGATACAATAATTCAAATCGATAATATCAATGGTGATCTGTAGTAGCATATTTCGGCCAATATAGTTTGTTCTTTCACTACAAACTGTGAAATTCATTCAAAATCTGTACCTTCTACTATAAAAACCTTCACTGCTGAAAAACTTTTCCATCCAGTGCCGACCTCCAGACAAGACTGTGTTGCAGCAGGCCGGCATTGTCACTGAAGTTATTTTAAATAGCGCCACCATCTAATCCTCTACTTGCATGTTTTAGTTAACATTCGAAATTTCTTTCTCTCTACTCTGTTGCGAGAACGTAAAAATTAGAGTACAAATGACCCCCTACGGAAAAACCTTTTTATACGTTTTATAAGACACTGTCTACACAAAACTGCAGAAATGTGAAAGTGCTGCATTGGTAATCACATTTCAGGTGGGTATAAAACAAATTTAGACGCAAAAATGTAATTTGTATGTATTATTGTAAAGAAAATGAGGTACACATACAACATAACGTAGTACTTCACGCTGATACACGTCGTCGTTGTGCATAACTAAGAAACTAACGATGGATCCTAGGGTCTTAATACATGATTTTGGTGACGAAGAGTCGCATTAATTTTCTCAAGTAATCTTCAAATTAAGACAGTTTTGGCCTTTCTATTATATTTTTGGAGGTTTAACATTCCTGGGTATCATACGCTGCAATTCTAATGCATCAGATACGTGCGTAATATCGAAATGTAAAATCAATTTGTCCAAGCAATCTAATCGTAGTCTAAAGGGACTATTTTTACCAACGAGCTTGAATTAGATTTCTATCTCGTTGATTTTTACATACTTTTGAGCGACTTTTGGGTGGGAACTACTTTAGAAGCAAAACAAGGGAGCAATCAGTCCCCTGGAACCAAAGAAAACGGGAAAGAGTTAACAAATCATAGAACAAAGAAAAAGTGGAAAGGGGAAAATATCGAGATGGGAGTCATTGACTCAGAAGCTGATTACAACACCAGCTGACATATACACTCCTTCAGCACAACTTTGCAGTACATTGAATAAGACAAATTAATGTTAAAATGTAATTAGTATGTAATCCTATATTATTCACATGTAGGTGTTTTGATCGCACTTGTGTGAGTTGAGCGCCTCGCCGTACAAATTTTGGCTCCAGTATAAAACTACTTCTTTCAAATTTACAAAAAGCAGGAATGTAGTCCTGCATGGTAGTAAGAATTTTATTTCATTCAAAATTCAAGAAGTATATGACTTGGTGTAGGGATCACAGAATTTTGAATATGTGCACACAATTCACTTCTCCCCATAGCACGTCATACGCAGTTTTAACAGTTTTTTTGACGTAAAATAAATAAAATCAAAAATTATTCAATGCTGACCACTGTCAGGCTCTGGTAGTGGTTCATTGATAGAAATTCAGTAACGTAAGCGTAATTTCCGATTTCGTATTCCTTGTACATTTTTCTACACACCTAATGGGTAGTGGCATGCGTAGAATTAAGAGTTGGAAAATGCATTTCCAAATGTAATCTGTAGAATAGTGTTAAAGACATTAGAGTGTTAAGGCTTCATGAACAAATCCTGTCAGGGGATATTGCGTGTTTGAAGTGATGAATAAGTGTAGACGCTATGAAATCGAGTTTTGTGAAGAATCCATATCGTATTTAGCATGGGTGAATAGAAAATCTAATAAAATAGAAAAAAACAATGTTTGTCCGTTGCAAGGTCCATAACTTTAAGCTTTTTATTTAATCGTCAATGGATCGGATGAAAGAAAAGTTGCTAGTAGTTGAATGTTATACTCGTATGGAATTAATTAGTATGACATTTGAGTAATAAGATTGATAATGCAAATATAACACGTAGTGTTAAAGTAACGTTGTGGATTTTACAAGAAAATAACCTAAAACAGAATTAGAACACAAGAACGAGTTGAATAAAATCAACGAGTTATGAGAGAACATTTCATGTTGAATATATTCCAGTTTTAAAACACAAAATCAGCATTATTAGTATTATTAAATCGTTAGATAATTGATAGCGTTTCAGGTGACATACAAAAATCAACAATTTAATGAACTATTCAAATTTGTACTAAGTAATTATAGTGAGTGCTTTCGGTTGCAAAGAGTCGAAGTGACCGCTGTGTGTGAGCAGTCTACGAGTTTTAATATCGTGAGGGACCATGTTAACACACGTAAAAGAGGTTGATATTTCCCCTCCCTTTCCCCGGTAATATTTTAAGAACATTAACGCCAAAATGTAAAAGGTAACAAAAGAAGAAAGAAAAAATAGAGTTTGTGCACGCTATAGCGGGTAGGACAGTCGATCTCCTGCACATGCGCAGATGTACTAAAGTAATGCGAAACTTGAACTGCGAACGAGCAGAGGATCGGTAGTGTATTAACATTCGAGGGTGCACAAACTAGGGAATATTTTCCAACGTTCCCCATATACAAGAAGCAAAGATTCTCCTCGGCCTGTAAAGTTACAAGAAAAATGTATGAGAGAATTTGCCATTCTTTTTTCCACGTGCTCCTACAAAGACAAATATTACGTTATATCAGATGTCAAGAAGAAGTGTCTGCCGTATTCCACTGTACCTGCGTGACCAAGGAGCACCATGAAGTGTAGAGGATGTGGATTTTATCTTTTTTAGTGACTTTTCATATTTTTTCAGGTTATAAAATACATGCTCAAATACCTAATGTTGACTAATTTGACAGTGGTCTGCCGCGTGTCACGATGGGGCCGTGCATGCATTGCCGATTGCGGAAGAGGAGGTCGCGGGTTCGAATCCCGCCCTCTTCGGGAGATTTTCGGAGGAGCGTCGTAGTGAAACTTAACGTAATAACATATTACAAGTTTCATTACGACGTTCCCGGATGAGTCTCGTGACATATAAGTATTTAAAACTTATAAGTTTCGTTACGTGACTGTCCACCGGAAATCTTCCGAAGAGGGTCTCCTCCGCCGGGATCCGGCTCGCGTCTGAATCTTCTTCGAAAAGCAAATACATGAGGCCCCATCGGGGGGCGTTTTGCAAAAAGTGGTGCTGGTTTTTATTGCAAAATTCATCAAAATGCCCGCGCATGGCATCACACTGGGACCTCCCAAAGCAGAGCAGACGGGGGCGGGCTAGGCGGAGGTCCCGGAGCACGGGCTAGCCTCGAACCCGATTCCTCCGCTTTGTTAGGTCTCAATGCTAGCCATGCGCCACCAGGGCACGAAGGCAAACCCACTAATTATTCTATATGAAGTCAACGAGCTGCTAGGCAAGTGCTCACTCGATAAAAATGCCGACATATTCTCTCAAGATGCGAACCTACATGCTGCCGCGTGGCAGGCAGATACTTTGCCAATGTGCTACTGTGCTACACGTTACGATGAAGTTCATTTTCTCAAGATGTGTTACTGTTCTATGTTGTAGGCCCTCACAGAATGCAAACCTGCTACTTCTACACACACATAGTACACATTATTTCTGTGTGTTATCGAACAAAGCAGATTGTTTTCGCATATTGTCATTTTAAATGTGTTCAAATTTACTGACTCAACATATTATACTTTCCTACGAAATAGTCCGGAAAGGGAAGGAAGGGGGAAGAGGGAAAGAAGGAAGATCAGGAAAATAAAAGAAATATCAGAAAAACGAGCTTAGTTTTGAGCATTAAAAAACAACACCCTACGATATTACGACCCCCGTCGTAGGATCGTATAGGACCCCCGTCCAGAAAGGTAGCAATGACCTTGCAAAAATGTCTTACCTTGCCACTGGTTGAGACAATAAACATCACCGTGATGTGTAGCGTAGTAGCACATTGGCAAAATGTCTGCCTGCCAATGTCGACTAAGCAGTTCTTGCCATTTCCCCATGCTACGACCGGAGGCGGTAGCTCAAGGCGGAAGCATCAACTAATGTCACTCCAGCGCCTTTGACCGGGAGGTCCTAGGTTCGAGTCCTGACGGCGTGAGGATTTTCGACACTAGCCTTTCAGCTAGGTCGAATTGAGTCGCTGTCTGGAGAAGAAATCTAGCGGCTGGCTGCTCTGATCGGTAGTATCTCGTGATTTCTCCGATCAACACCAGGCGAATGCCGGAGCAGTACCCTACCGAAAGGGCCACGAACCGCGCGCGATCTGTCCTTCCTCTTCCTTGTCCTATCCTCTCCCCTTACGCACATACACTTACACTGACATGCACTACATTACCACATATTCCGGGAAACCGGTCGGGAGCTTACAGCTTGTCCCGGCTGGGGCGGTGCCCCGCTGGTGGGTCCTAGTTAGAGGGAAACCCCGCTAGCCGACGGTAGGTCGGCGCCGAATCTCGCCATTCAGCGGGGAAAGATCACCGCCATCTCCCGGAAAAAAACATGCATGACACTAACGGGACTAATGACCAAAGCAATTGACACGCCCGGAAACACGAAAAAATCAATCAATCAAATCTATGCTACGCATCGAAAGGATGTTCCAAACACTTGGGAGTCAAACTCTCCGCCCACGAGTTGAGATGCTCTTTAAAATGACAATTTTTACATTTCATCGTGCACCGAAACACACGGGCAAAAAGTGTGTGTAGGCTGTAGATTTACATCCTGTGAGAACTATTTCGTAGGAAAGTATAACATGTTGAGTGAGTAAATTTGAACACATTTAAAATGACAATATGCGAAAACAATCCGCTTTGTTCGATAACACACAGAAATAATGAGTTCTATGTGTGTGTAGAAGTAGCAGGTTTGCATTCTGTGAGGGCCTACAACATAGAACAGTAACACATCTTGAGAAAATGAACTTCATCGTAATGTGTAGCACAGTAGCACATTGGCAAAGTATCTGCCTGCCACGCGGCAGCGTGTAGGTTCGCATCTTGAGAGAATATGTCGGCATTTTTATCGAGTGAGCACTTGCCTAACAGCTCGTTGACTTCATATAGAATAATTAGTGGGTTTGCCTTCGTGCCCTGGTGGCGCATGGCTAGCATTGAGACCTAACAAAGCGGAGGAATCGGGTTCGAGGCTAGCCCGTGCTCCGGGACCTCCGCCTAGCCCGCCCCCGTCTGCTCTGCTTTGGGAGGTCCCAGTGTGATGCCATGCGCGGGCATTTTGATGAATTTTGCAATAAAAACCAGCACCACTTTTTGCAAAACGCCCCCCGATGGGGCCTCATGTATTTACTTTTCGAAGAAGATTCAGACGCGAGCCGGATCCCGGCGGAGGAGACCCCCTTCGGAAGATTTCCGGTGGACAGTCACGTAACGAAACTTATAAGTTTTAAATACTTATATGTTACGAGACTCATCCGGGAACGTCGTAATGAAACTTGTAATATGTTATTACGTTAAGTTTCACTACGACGCTCCTCCGAAAATCTCCCGAAAAGGGCGGGATTCGAACCCGCGACCTCCTCTTCCGCAATCGGCAATGCATGCACGGCCCCATCGTGACACGCGGCAGACCACTGTCAAATTATTCTACTTTAAGTATTCTTCGAACATATATTTTGTACTCTGATAGAATGGAACGTCACCTATAAGGATCAAATCCTCAACCTTCACACTTTAAAGAGATTAAAATATTATTTAAGGAATATATTCAAAGAAGAAAGAATCAACAACTGCTATTTTATATTTAGAGCAGAAAATTTTAAAATCCACTGATACTTGCTAATTGATCATTTTGCAAGAAATAAAGCACACTGGAAATGCATGTAAAATATTTTTAAATTTATTTATTATGCTACGGTTTGAATTTTTCATTACTTTTCTATTTTTGTAAGTTTATGAGAGTTTTCCTGTAACTTTCGTTTCTAACTTTAGTTTGAGGGTCCTAATATCTTTATATATTGGAACCTCCACTAGAATTATTTCACCACTGGGTTCACTACTATTTATTATTCCGAAAGATATCACAGCTTCTAGCTGGTGATAATATACATTAAAATTAAAATAAAATTATGGTATCGAGGATATGGAATTAGGGAAACATAATGGAGATGATACAATCTTTTATGTAGAATTAAAAGCCAAAATGTATGTTCATATACGACATGGTGATTTTATTACAGAATGCAATTTATATGAATTTAATCGATAGTTTACCTCTATTTACATGTTAGCATAATGATCTAAATATTTACTATTAGTCATTAAACAACCAGTAAGATTTATTTGTCCTCACTGAGAATGTAATTATTGTAACGTACACATTGCATTTAATTTGAACAATTAATGACATATTGAATTTTCATGATCGTGATATTCAAAGCCCATTGAAAAGGAGTCACCATGATTATGCAGTAACTGTGGGTTCTTTTTTAGTTCAAAGTTCATGTGATACCCCTGGAACACAATATCTGAAACAAAAGTGAATTAATAACGAAGTATTGCTTCTTAATTGCCATGAAGTGAGTTTCTACAGATAACAGTAAGCAATGTGTGTGTAAGCAATTACCTTCTTGAGAAATGATGTGAAACCTTGGTTCTCATTTATGATTTATGACGAAATAGATTATTTTTGCATAATTATTGCCATCGACTTATCTCAATTACAATAAAATAACGTTTATCTTATAGTCAATGTATTTCAGAAAGCCAATCAGTAGAAATTGAAAACACGGATTTTATGTAATTAAAGAATATATGGTTATTAAAAACTTATTATAACAATTGACTTTTTTCACAAATGACTGGAAGCATTCTCTAGTTCTAAAGGTCCATTAATAATAATAATAATAATAATAATAACAATGACAACAATAATAATAGCAATAACAATTATAATAACAATAACAAGAAGAAGAATAGGAGAGATATTTTTCAACAATCACAATATTTACATCAAAGGATGAAGTATATCCTGATAAAAATTACATTATAAATTGGAAATAATTAACAAATGAAGAAGAATAATTCGATTATAATTACCTAAAAACTTCAAGCTGGGGGTGCAATGGCACTTTTTCTCGTGCTAGTTTACTAATACCTCAGTTTAGATTTTCGGTTTTGTACAGTCTAATTCCCATACCTCACGGCACGGTAAATTACAATTTTTCACTTTTTCGGTCCCCTAATAGTAGAGTTTGTAGAATTGAAGAAAGAATAGTAGAATAGACATTCATAATGTAGAGTAAATCCTGGTCCTATATCCAATTTATCATTGAACAATTTGAGGCTGTTTTTTTTTTGAAAAATGTAGTTTGAGCTTTTCTGAAAATGTTTAATTTTGAGTTCATTTTCACAGAACATTCTGAGCTTTCGAATAACTTCATCAGAAATCATTTCAATAACTTGAACTCACTAAAGCATATGCACGGAAAATGCCCATTCATATGCATTTGTGAGTCTGTGTGTGTGTGTGTGTGTGGGGGGGATGGGTTCGCAAGCCGGCGCCACGGGAGCTCAAAGTCGGCCCCCACGCCATTGCTGGCTGCAGGACTTGCAAAATATTAAGAAATTTTAAAAAATCAAAAACAAAAAACATTGAAATGGCGTTTATGCCGTGTTATTAAGTGTATTTAGCACTATCCGTACAAAACGTTTAAAGAAAAAAATTGGAAAGTTTAAATCATTTTCTCAATTTTTCGGTTCCCTACTAGTAGAATTGAAATATTAATTTAAGAATACTGTAGGAGAGTAAAAAGCGGGTCCTATAAGTAAATTTTCATTTGCAAAATTTAGAGCCCTATTGAGAAAATATCGCTTGAGCATTACTGAAAATTCGCAGTTTTGAGCTCATTTTCCCCGAAAACTTTTGAGTTGTAGAGAAGCTTCATAAGAAATCATTTGAAGTACTTGTACTTTCAAATGTAATAATGTATAAAACGAAGGTGACATTCCACCCGAAAAATGAGAAAAATATCGAATTGGTTTTTTTAATCTTAAAATAATTTCTAGTTTTTCTGAACATTTTGATAAATTTTTCATTGAAAAATTGTTTTTTGTTGATTTCATGGCGTTTTGAATGTGCATCAGAACAAGTTTCGGAAGTTCTATGGTTTCACATAAAGAGAAATAGTTCTGAAACTATTCTCTCGAAGGGTGTAATTTTGGCAGTTTGATATTTGGTTGTCTTCTTCATCTGCGCAATTTGGATGGAGTGTTTTTCTGTGTTTTTCAAAGAAAGTGTCACGTTTTCACACAAAAAGTGTTTTAACATAGCTTATGCACAAAAGAAATAAATTTAATTGACGACAACAATATGTGTAATGCGTAAAATACGTTTAATAATGAATTAACTTCAGAATTGGTCCAGTCAAGCCCCCCTCCTCCTTCCCAAGCAGAAATCTCAGCTGAGACCAAAAATCACAGAAAAAACAGAGAAAATAGCTTCTATATATCAGCACTAAAACGAATAATTCATAACATGGAGCATATTGTTTTTACGTAAAATAATAAAACGAACACTATAGGTAATTCCTAGTAAAACTTTAGGAGCGTTTTTCTTAAAACACTGTTTTTCGTTACAACTGTCCCGTTTTCACATAAACTATTAAACCCATTTTATTGCTTCTTTTACAGATTACTCTGCTAAACAAAGTGAAGCTGTGGATCTACATTTGTGAAGTTATTTATTTCAATTTTGTAAATATATTTGTCATTGATTTTTTGAAAAAACAAGGTCGGAGAAAAAAATATATATTTCAGTTTCCTAAAAAGCAATTATTTTCAATGTAGTTCAGTATAACAACAAAAGTCCAGATAATGTACAGTAAAAATCTGAAATAATGGGTCAAAAATATTAAGAATTTAACATGGGTAACATAGGAGAAGGAATCTCACCTTAATGTAAGTATTAACGATGCCGGATATATTTAAAATGTGCTACGCTTACGTAATTTTTGAAAAATCAAAATATTATCACAATAACTATCATTATCATAATGACTTAATGTAATTTTTATTCAGTTCATTTAGCTCTTTTCATACCAAAAAATTAAAGGAAAAAAAATGGATGATTTTTTAGATAATCATATTTCACTCAAAAATACCCGAAAACTACTCTCTTTTTTTTAAAAAAAGCATAAATGTCAGTAATTCAAGAACTAATTATGAATATCCAATTTCATTTCAAGAAAGATCTCTATCTGCAAAATTGAGTTGTACGAAAAGGTGCAAAAATTTGAAACTTTTGCAGTTTTCGAAAATCAGTTAATAGGGAAAATCAGACCTAAGTCATCCTTATACGTAAATGTATATCACTCTATTCTAGCAATTTTATTCTAACTAAATATAATTAATGCCGTTTGAGTTAATAATTACAATTAACTTACTGATTCTTTTTTATTATTTTGCATATGCCATCAAATGCTCACATCTCCGGCCCGCACAATAAATTAAAATATATTGTTACTTTCTCGCTACCGCTAACGCGCGAAGAAAAGGTGAATTTTCATCAGAAATACTCTTTTTACAGGGCCCTGGCAACGAAAAAGTGGATAAATCCAGATGCTACTTTTAGAAGAAAAAAATCCTCTAACACGTGGATCCACGTTTTGTGGGTCATTGATGCCGAAAAATCAAATGACGGCAAAACGTCTATCCGTCTGTCTGTGAACAATGCTATCGACTGAACCGTTCAACCGATTTTCTCCAAAATTGATATTCCCTGATTGATCTGGCTGATGTCGTGGTCTCTTAAATATAAAACGGATATTTTAATTTTGGGGGGTACTTTACGTGGGACGTTGTCAAAATGTTAAATAATATGGCTCCAACGTTTTTGATTAAGGGAAGTCGGAGGTGCCTAGACTGCTCATTTTAAAATAAGGATTTTTGATGGACCTTTTTTCAGAAACTATTAAAGGCATAACATTGAACTTTTCAGAACATGTACATTGAGTCCTTTTTATCACTTTAACGGAAGGAAATTTTAATATTTAGAATATGTTTTAAGTTTTTTTTCTTGTACACAAATCATTACTTTCTCAGCTACCGCGGTAACGAGAAAGTTATGTAATGCTGGGCGGAAAAGGACGGATTTTCGGCAGAAAAACTCTTATTATAGGGTCCTGGAAACGAAAAAGGGGATAAATCCAAATACTAAATTTAGAAAACAATCCTCCAACATTTGTTCCATTTTTGTGGATGCTAGATTCTAAAAACTCGATTGACTGCCAATTATCTGTCCGCCTGTCTGTGAACAACGCTAGCGGCTAAATCGTTCAGCCAATTTTCTCCAAAATTGATATTCCCCAATCGATCTGGCTGATGTCGCGGCTCCTTGAATTTGAAACTGATATTTTGGGATATTTTCACAATTTTTAAAGAAATGGCTCCGTTTTTTATTAAACTTAGTTATTAGATAGTGTGAAGACGTTTACGAAAATGGCTCAGGTCTCATGTTCGTTGAAAATCCTGATACTTCGAAAATTGCAAAAATTCAAAATTTTTCAGCGTCTTCCTACAACTACAATTATGAAGATAAACATGTTTTTCTGAATGGAATGTGTTCATGAAAAACATTTAAAAATTATGTCATGTTCAATTTTTCAAAATATGAGTATTTTTTACGAAATTTTGAATCAAACATAGGTAATTTTTATTTTCTTTAAACCATTTTTTCATAAAAACGACACAAAATTTTTTGATTAAATTTAGACTTTAGATATTGTTAAGGACGCTTAAGAGAATGGTTTAGGTATCATGTTCGTAGAAATGCTGATTTTTCGACAATTTAAAAGAAAATTAAAATGTTTCGACGTCTTCCTACAACTACAATTGTGCAGGTACAATTTTTTAAAATGAAATATGTTCATCAAAAACATCTTCAAGTGACGACATGTGAAAGTTTTGGAAAATATGAGTAAAATACTCATAATTTGGCGTCAAACTAAATCATCCTCTCCAGAAATCCTGTGCTTCGTGAACGTAACGTTAGAAGTGTTTTGAGGAATTTGGCTGCTATATAAGTTAGAATGTGTACATTATTTCATATTTCTTTGTTCGTTTCTTACATTCGAGATTTTGTTATACGTTTACAAATTAATGTTTTAGAAATGATTTAAAACCCAATTGAAATACATGAAATAAAAATTGCTAGCCTTCAGGGTATATCAGATTGAAATGCAACAATGGCATTCTGCGTTGCGACTAGCTAATTTCTGGATATTACGTCTCATTGTAGCGACATGTTTTAGCTTTATCAAAAACAATTTTAATTGTCAAATTTAGGGTGATATTTGCTTGAAAATATTTAGTTATCGTACCAAAGGTTCCAAAATTATAATGAGTTTTATAAAGAATGATGACTGAGTTGTGTTAATTCGGAGAGATATTAAGGAACTCAGTATTACATAACCATTACTATAGGCGAGAAAGTACGTGCTGTTTCAGCACCACTAGTCTTACTTAATTTTTTTATAAAATAATTTTCACTCCTGTAAAAATATTAGTGTTTTTTAAATGCCGGTCTTAAAATTAACACTAAATCACTGGTAAGATGTGAAAGTTTGGTGTACCTACTATCCATAGTTTTGGAGAAAATGTTGAATATGAAAGTAAGTTACGTACGGGAAATGGTTTCTAAATTTTTCTAACCAAAAAATTGCTCATATAACCAGCCGTTGCGACTTTATGACGCTCTGATAGTTTAAATTAGCAACGCAACAATGGATTAGCACTTTAAGTTGTAAGAACATGTAACAGGGAACTCCAACTTCTGCGCGCATTTACGCAACAACAATGTGCGAGCGCTATGGTTGCATTTCCATATGCCACGTGGAAGAACGGAGTCTATATAGCTCCCATGTCTTCAGAAGAGACAGTAGTTTGTCTTAAGACATAACCATAATAGTTCTGAACCATCTATTGTTTCATTAGTGAATAGACCTCTTCCCATCACTTAGTTTTGTGGTACCTGGTGTTTGTTTCAATTTTCTCAATCTCACCCCCATTTGCTTTTGAATGTTGCATATGCATTCAAAGTTTTGTACAATAACATCTGTACCAGGTGGTTTCAATTCCCCCACACATTTGAACCCTTCACAGTCACCATCGTCAAGATAATGCACATATCGAACACCATATCTTGAAAGTAAAACTGTTGAACCACGCCCAGATCCGGTGCGCGTGTTTGTAAAAATAACGGTATGTCAACTTCTAGAGCGCGTAATTTTGAAGAGCAACAATTGAATTATTTCTTAAAGCGAAAAACAAAAAAAAATCGATATTTTTTAGTTGGACCCCTTCCAGCTCCTCTTAAATGTTGTTTTGAAAGTGTAAAGGACGTTTAAGGTAATGGAGCACGTCGTATGTTCGTGAAAAATCCTGATTTTTCGAAAATTGAAAAAAAATCAAAATTTTTTTGGGCGTCTTCTTACAATGACATTTATGAAGATAAACATTTTTTAATGAAATGTGTTAATGAAAAACATCTGAAAATAATGTCATGTTCAATTTTTCACAAACGAGTATTTTTTGCAAACTTTATGTCAAACATAAGTAATTTTTATTTTCTTTAAACCATTTTTTTCTTAAAAATGGCACAAAATTAATTATTAAATTTAGACCTTGGATTACGTAAAGAACGCTTAAGAGAATGGTGCAGGTCTCATGTTCGTTGAAATGCTTGATTTTTCGAAAATTAAAAAAAAAATTCGGCGTCCTTAACTACAATTGTGAAGATGCATTTTTTCTTAATGAAATGTGCTCATCAAAAACAATGAATTTTTTAGACTTTTTTATTTTTTTAAATTTTTTGTAATTAGGCGACAAACAGTCGCCAGCTTCAAATTTACTGCGTTTCGTGAACGTAAAACAGGCAGTTGGACGCTTCGTGAGATATAATTTTTATATTATTTCGTACTTATTTGTGCGTTTCTTACATTCGAGCTTCGTTATGTATTTACAAATTAACCTTTCAGAAATAATTTAAAATATAATTGAAATACATGAAATAAAAATTGTTAGCCTTCAGGGAATATCAGATTGTAATGCAACAATGGCTCGGCAACAATGATTCGGGAAATAATTTCTGTGGAGTATTTACTGTTTGGGCATGATTTACTTGTATGAAAAGCAAATATAACTGTCAAATTTGTGTTGATTTTTGGCTGAAAATATTTGGTTTTTGCACCAAATATTGTACGATTTGTAATGAGTTTTAAAAAAATGATGACAATGTGTTAATTCGGAGAGAAATTGAGTTATAAATACTAGTATTACATAACTAGTACGTGCTGATTTAGCACCGCTAGTTTAAGTTATGTTGAACCATGTGGCTTCTTCGTCTCAGGTAGAATTACTATGTCCATTTTAGCATGCTGTAATTAAATTTCTAGCAAAGTTTCTTTTCCACACGACCCTCTCACATTCCATACACATTCCATTCCATTCCATAATTCCATTCATTAATCCTACATTTGTTTTTCATAGCTCTGGTTCTCGGTCATGGTAGCCCGATGTTTTCGTTGGAGAGATTCGGTGATCCATTCTCCCCCCCCCCCCCCCATTACGGGCTCAACGCACGTTGAGCTCGTTGGCGGATCTGCCTCTTCCCAGTCCCCGAGTACCGGGCAATATTTTGGGCTGTCCTCTCGGTAGACTGTCTCCTCAAGGCTAAGAGCTGTGCCTACTCTCTAACAAAAGAAAGAAAATAAAGGAGGTAGGAGCAAAGTGGTCAGAAAAAAGAAAGAAAAATTTGGAACAGTTTTATTGAGAAAATAATTGTTTAAAAATTGCCGATTAATACAATTTGTATACGAGAATTCTTAAGTTAACTATTTGTTGATATTAACCATTAGTTAATGTAACAAAGTAAGCTATGAGCAAAGTAACTTCAATTTAAATTTATAATTTTCTTGTATTAAGAAGTTCAGAAGAAATATAGTAGTCTTATAATAGTTGTGACAAAATTTTTATTATAAAGTTGTGAAGAAATTAGCAAATAATTTTACTACGATTGTTACAAAGGTATAACAATTAGTAATATTCTCTTAATAACATTAAAATAACATTACCCATTTACAAACAAAAAATCCTTTTATTAAAATGTTAATAGCAATCAAAATTTTAAAAACGAACTCAGCATACATACATACATACATACATACATACATACATACATACATACATACATACATACATACAATATGGGGGAGAATTTCAATTTTTACAAATATGAAGTAGTAATATAACAAAATCTTTAGATATGTTCCAAAAATCCCATGGTTTATTTGAAGTAAATTCAATAATCACTTTTCTTTTGACTTCTTAAAACATGGATAAATAAACTACCCAATATTTTCTACTCGTCTTTTAACTATTGTTCTGCGATACAAACTTTTAAATTAAGTCCAACAGGTTACCCTTTTCTTAGAATTAAATCTCGATACTCAATTTATGACATCTTTCTTCATTCTGTGGTCTTATGCTATACGTCTGGACTATATTCAAAATATTTAATCAAAGTTCTGTTCCTGGAACCACTTTTAAAATTATAATTTCTATTTAATTTATTTTACAAAGCATTAAATGCAATGTATGTAAACCTGCTACAATCTTGAAAGACACTCGTGTCAAAATAGGAAAATACGCAATTTGAAAAATCTTGGCTCTCATTCATTCTTGTCAAAATTCAATGATGTAGTTATTGTTGTGAACTAGTACCATCACCGGGGATAAGCCAATGTAGTGGCAAGCTCTTGTGTACTATACGCGCAAGTTTCCTTGATATTCCACAGCGGGGGGTGCAGGGAGAAGAGAGCTCTGGCTACGTCATAGCTTAATAGAGCTGTACCAACTGTGGGCATGAACTTAACGCGCCAAAGCGTGCCACCAGAAATGCTACGATTGTTTTGAAAGAACGAGGTGGTTGTTGTCAGCATTTTAAATTGGTACGTGCCGTTCCGAGTTGAACAGATGTACCTCAACGGGCCGTGCTATTAAGCGCTGGTCGAGGACTAGGGAGCTCGCGTATCAAGAAAACTTGCGCGAGCAATACGTGCGGATCACTCGCCGCGTGGGTCGCGTACCGCAGTGCAGTACCGATGGCCGCCTCCAGCCGACCGAACGACCTCGCCTGCGGAGGCCTCTTTGCCCTTGGCCCGGCCGCCTTCAACAGCGCAAGCCACTGTCGATGTTACCGTCACCGCCAAGGTGCTGCCTTCCCAGCACTTTTCTCCCCGCTCGGAAGGCGCAAGGAGCGATCACGTAGTATCCCCGCAGACTATTCAAGAGCCTCGCGACAAAGGCTTGTTAATGTAAACCAGAGGGTCTCATTTATAATGAGGGTATATTTGTTGGTCGAAGTTTTCTTTAACTTGTGACATATCTATGCTGTGTCACGAAACTGCTTCCTACATATACAGGTACAACAATTTCATTCAAAAAATTCATTTAGCAAGTGGTGCATGCAGTAACAATCTTGCCTTCATATTCTGAAAATGATCTAGAAAGATATTTGAGTACAGATGCATAATAGGATTTTGAGTTCTCACCTTACTGGCAGCTGACGCAAATAAATCTGTGACCAAGGAACTGCCCAACATCTCTGGTAGCTCAGACCTCGCAGTGCAACTCCAGCAGTCCCGGCTAGTAGAAGGTTGCTGATCGAAGATTAATACTTGTCACACGTTCTGCAAGAATTGAAGTATGCCGTCTTCCAAGTGACCTTGCGGTTCGGCAGAACACTCGTTAGGAGTATTTTAGAGAGCCCTCCTTCCCCAGTAGGCCTATGGCTCTGAAGATTATTTCAAAGAAAATGCAAATGTAAAATCAGACGCATGGCCAGAAAATTAAAAGAACTTACAATAGAAAATGAGGCATTTATATTTTCGGAAAATGCCTTGAAAAAAACTTCAAGATCAATTCATGAAACTTATCAATTAGGTGGAAACTGCATTACATGTATTTTAATGACGAAGAAATCCCTTTTGTAGGAGAAAAAAAAAATAAAATCTTTGGTAATAATTGTCTGGTAGAAAATACATTTTGTAGTAATGTTCAAATTTCCATTCATTAGAAAAGTTTGATAAGTAAAAACAAAATACAGAG
Source organism: Teleogryllus occipitalis (assembly GCA_011170035.1). Taxonomy (NCBI): domain Eukaryota; kingdom Metazoa; phylum Arthropoda; class Insecta; order Orthoptera; family Gryllidae; genus Teleogryllus; species Teleogryllus occipitalis. The sequence continues at coordinate 60,123 of BLKR01001157.1, read as the reverse complement.
TTAAACAAATACAAGTATTCAGTGACCATGGCATACAAGGGTAAATACTTCAAAAACAAAAATACTCTTAAAAATAAAATGACAGACCTTAAAAATGAGAGGAAATAAATATTTCTAGTCGTTTGATTCCAAATTAATATAAGACTGTCCCAATACTTCGAGTAGCTCATTTCTTACAGTTCAACTACAGCAGTTGCAGATACCAGAATGTTGCTGCTCGAATGTTGTTGCTACATGAGTTCTGCAAGAATTGAAGTATGCAGTCTTCAAGTGACCTTGCGGTTCGGCAAAACACGTTAGGAGCAGTTTTATGGAGCTTTCCTGCTCTAGAAGGCCTACAGATTTAAAGATTTCAAAGAAAATACCATGTCAAAATCAGGCGTTTTTTCAGAAAAAATACACAACAATGAATGAAAAAGAAGCAGTTCGGATAACATATTTCGTATTCTCCGAAAAGGGACTAGATAAATCCATGCGAAGAAAAGAGAAGCTTACTCTACTGTGTCGACACAATTTTGTAGAAACGTTTATATTTAATTACAATAGAAATTATATAAATCTATAATTAAGGAAATTTATTTAATTTTAAATATGTACATTTTAAATTTCAGTAAAAATTTAAAACCAACGAAAACTTAACATGATAACTTCATGGCGTACACATTTACACAGATAAGAACAGAAAAGGAAGCATATAAATTTAAGGAAAACGCCTTGAAAAACACTGACAATAAGATTAAAACTTAGAGCAAATAATGAAAAGGAAAGCATCCAGGTAAAATCTGCACTACGTACTTATTTTTAAGACAAAAACATGGAAGAGAAAATCTTATAAAACCATATAATGTATAGTACAAAATAAATGTGTAAAATCCTTTAAATTCAAATTCATTAAATACAAGTCAGATGAGCAAAACCATAAAATTGTGTGCTAAGAAAACAAATATCCAATGGCACAAAACATTGAAGGGAAAATACTTCAAGAGAATCCAACTTTTATAATTTATTTACCGATTGTGCAGGTTTACTTTGTAGTTTGTACCATCTTGTGACCTAATAGACACGCCTTGAACTTAATCATGTTAATGTTATTGCATCTTAGATGTAGGTGTAAAGAGAATCTACACCGTTTTCTCTGAAATCTTCCATGGACAGAACTTGCGATGACTAGGCGACATTTTTCAATTCGGATCAGGTTGATAAAGTATTCATTCGTGACGCATGCGCACACGAATGTCTACGCGGAGCCTAAAACCGAACCAAATCATCGGACCTTCCAAGAAATACTGTTTACAACGTTATAGCAAATTGCTAACACGCCACTGGCTTACACAAGAGAATGGCAATTTCTTAACTGTGAAAACTGTTTGACGTCGCGATAACAGTAATGTTACGTTGCTAAAGCATAGTTTCAATGGATAGGTGCACACACGTTTACACGTGCATCTAACCTCTACGCAAAGTTTAGTAAACGTAGAATCCATTTGCTGCGGTATTCTTAACATTTTTTACCTCTAAGAGTTGTTTTTCCATTACATACTTTCCCTCTTTGCAGGATATAAATACACAATGTGCACATATGTATAACTTTTTTATTCGAAGCTGAGGTAGCGACGGAGGCGCGTAAAATCTTACGTTTATTGCGTTCACATTGTAAACTGTCGGGCAAAAAGTTATTGTACTAATTTCCAATCATTGTGGGGGTTTACATTAGCACTGACAAAACACCATAACAAGATAAAGCAGTATCCTGTAACACTAGAGAGTAATGAAATTCACGTAATGTATGATTTTAAGTTACATCCACATAAAATCAGTGCCTTAACCATTCTTTTCAAACACAAAGATTAACGACATTTTAGTTAAAACTAAGAAATCAGGATATTAATGTTTGCTGTAGATCGGCAATACAATAAGGCATCGGCATAAAATAAGGATATGATAATAAAATCAAATCTAAATAAAATCAACACTTCTTTCATTATTCCAGAATACTTTTACCCTCTGTATTAAATCATTTGCAGCAATGATTCTTCTTAAATATAGAAAACAAAAAAATACGAATAAAAATCCGACATAAGACTCGCAAAAAGTAACGTTCTTTACACATCATTGAAAATATCTTAAAGCAATGGGATGTAAAGGGAAAAAATCTAACTTTGATTACATATTAGAAATTGTTACATAAACTAAAGAATATTAAATCTAATCATATAGACAGAATGAAATAATATGTATACATGTGTCAAGCCTCATCCATACCAAATTGAATCCACGAGTTTTGTTGGCCATGACATCACCAAATAACAAAATTCCACACGTTGGATTAGGTCTTTCACACTTTTCAAAATTGCTCATAAGATATCCACTCGCGTGAACACCGTACGCAAAAGACAAAAGTACGACTTCCATTACGTCTGATTTTCTTTGAAAATCCGAGCGCGTTCGAAAATGAGAAACCCATTTCCTTGATCCCGGTGAATATGCTGACAAGTCATGAAAACTATTTTATGGGAGAGCAACAAACTTTCAACTTAAGTAAATCAGGGATTAATGATATTCAAACGAAGGTGATATTCAAAGGAAACCATTTGGGTGTACGGTTTGTTTCAATATAATTAATCCCTGACTTACAGCATCAATTGAAAGTTGTTTATTGCTGAGTTTTCATGACGTTTCAGCTTATTCACCAGGGTCGAACATTTGTGACCGGCTGCGCGGCGAGGAAATCGGCATTTTCGTTTTATTTATTTTTTTTTACGTCAAAAAACGTCATTCAAAAATTCATTTTACGTCAAACGTTTTGCTGGTTGTATTGCAGTGTGCAGGTTCTGACTGCGAGTGGTTGCTCAACTGATAAGCGCCTGCAAGGTCGCGAAAACTGAGCCCGGTAGGGGGCGTCCGCTACTGGCCGGGGGAACTCTGACGGGAATAGCACGCACGTAGCCATACGGCAGGATACTGGCCGCAATTCTTCTCTGCACATACGCCAATACATTGGCGTACCCTCTAGCGTCAGCCGCGTACTGTACTGTAACCTCGTAGACACACTCATACCTTCATGAGAGACGGTCCCGCCTAACGACCTGATGACAACAGATTACCATGGTGCATATCAACATATGAAAGTTGTTATTGGAGAATTATCTGTTTTTCGCAAACGACACGCGGATGATATACGCCCTGTACATATTAAGCTATCCTTTTATATTATGTACAAATTAAATGTACATATTTGAGAATCCTTGTCTTTACTCATCACGACGCAACAGTACAAGCGCCTGACATTTTTCGTCACAAGCACCTGTTCTTTGAAGGCCAGGTTAATGCAGTCGCTGCGTCAAGCGTCGACGCTGCAATACGCTTCCGGTTGTGCTCGTTGGAGTTTGGAAGCACAGAATTGCGTGGCGTGTGGGGATGCGGCGATTCCAATCGCTCTGCACGCCTTAGCTTCAGCACTGGCGTTGCTTCGGCGGCCTCCAAATGCGAACAAAATGCGGCGAACTAGCCACAGAACTCTCACAGCATACACGTCCATTTTAGCAGTATCAAAACTGAAACACGACCTACCGTGAAGGATCGACCGATTTTCAATGTTCTGCTGCGGCGAATGGCTTGGTGACCTCTGCAATAAGAGCGCGTCGCGGTATAGCAATTTGTGTGATGGCGAGATGCATGGCGCTGAATGCACCAAGTCCTGGTTGCAACAGCACGGAACATGGTAAAGAGTGTGTATATAAAAAAAACAGTTCTGCGTAATGATTGAGCCACTTTTTTTGTCACTATAAAGACCATGTTTTTGGTGTTGACTATCTGTCTTATCACCGCCTCCTATTTTGAAAGATGGCAGAATTTGCTCTTCTTGCATTTAAAAGATTCACAAAACCTAAATTACAATAATTAACAAGATCAGAGTTAGATCAGAGTCAAAAATACATCATTCTTATTAAAAACATTAAATAAAAATGTTGGACAATACAAATTATCAATATAAGTTAGTGAAACCGATCGGTATTTTACCCAAGTGCGTATCAAAAACAATGTTGGTAAAACACCTGAAATAATAAAATTCACATACGTATTTAACAAACCTTAATCATTATAATATTAAATTTAGCTTTCTAAAACCTACAACATTAATTTAAAAAAAGAAAAACCATTTAAGAGTTCATTTCATAAACCTTAGATGTAAAAATTAAAATTTCAGAGGAGAAAACCTTTCTATTCCAGCTGCGAGCATGTAGATATAGGATGCCACCTTAACAGGTTACTTCAGGCCGTTTGAGGTTCTCAGAGAAATGGTTATTTGTTTTCACATAGTGTCGACTTCAAGAACATTAGGAATAGAAGTATAATTTAGAACAAAATATACATTCAGTCAACTCTAAAGACAACCATCGGTGGACACATTGAAGAGTGTCAGCCTAAGACGGAGAACACATCAAATCTTCAACACTAATTTTAAGAAATGCATAAATTGAAGGTATGAATGTCCATTCGAAACTAGTAAATGTCTAAAGAAAATGATCAACCGTACATACAACCCCCACTCTCCCTCAACACCCAAAACGCATCCAGATAACACACCAACGTAGAGAAGGTGAGCATCATTCAAATCGAACATTGTCTTGTTCTTCGAGTTATTCACCTTATTTAATTGCTGAAAGGATTCACGTAATCAAGAGCATTGAACCCTTATCCTCCTCATGTTCTCTAAACCATCACGCAGACCTACCTATACCATTCGACGACACAAACACACTGGTATGGATCACAGATTAACCAGAGAACTACGAACTACGAACTCGAATTACGCGCCATTCATGTTGTTTACGAGATAAACGTGGAGTATTCAAGATGTTCAGAGAAAATAACCAAGCTTTAAAAAGCGGCTCTTTAGACGATTTTCAGCATATTTATATCACTCCTATAACGTTTTGAACGGTACAGCTGTCATAAGCACGCATGTAACTCAAAAACAAATTGAAGCATGCGAACATAAAAACTTTTCAGGTACAGTAATTTATTTGATACGAAAAATAAGGATAAGTGTTTACGAAAAAATGGTACAGGAATAATTAACTACTTGTTTTCATTGACACTTTCCGAAGCATTTGGCAGCATTTAATTATTTTCCTTGCCGTGAGTTTCGTTGATTTGGCATAATCCTTATCGTCGATTTTTCCACTGGTAGGGTAGTCAAAGTCAGGCGTAGAAGTTAGGCACACAAAAATGGGTACATTGTTCTCTCTCTCACTTATGGTTGAAAGATTGTACATCACAAAATCTCCAAGGATACAAACCTCTCGTTATGCAGAACGTTCTACGCTGTGGTCATCAGATCACCAAAAGAGAAAATATTCGTTAACTGAGATTTTCTTCATCACAAAGTCCGTTTTGATCTCTGTGCGGGATAACCCGACTATGATACATTTCCATATCCGCACTGCCCTAAAAAATAAAATACCTGCTTAAGTCTTGTTTCAACAAGTTTACGGGATTTTCATGTACGATGCAGCCTTCTGTAGACCAGGAAGCCATTCTTTCTAATAAAGCGCAGTGGCGCACAGATAAGATTTACAAAGCTGGCACGTAGTTTAGTCTGGCGTGTAGTTTCTGTAAATTTTGCTCAGAAATATTAATCGTTTCACTTTTACAGGTCACAAAATTAAACGTGCAAAAATTACGCGCCATTCATTTGAAAAACAATTTAAACATAAAATTCTAGAATCAATTTTATTCAAAACTACTTCAATAGCCAAATTTAAGTTTCGTCGATTCCACTCTGGAGAGTTAATTTATTTTATCAAGTCACAAACATTTTACTCTACATGGTACCAGCGCGTAAGACAACTAAACAGTAAATATCCAATTTCACTAAGATTAATCAGAATTCTTGCTCAGTATTTCTCTGACTCGTCTCCAATCGCGATGAGCTGTTGTCACAACTTCATTTCGTCCCTTACCGCAGGAATCCAGTGCAGGATATGTCCTCACCCCCTTTCTCATCTGCGGGCGCTTAAATATATACAGTGCGAGTCCCACCTCAAAATCTTCACAGGTTATGGAGCGAGGGTCGTCTTTACTCCAATGCATTTAGTACAATCATGATCCAGCAGCGAAACAGAACTGCGCTAAAACTCCTGCAACAATTCCAAGACATTTAAAATAAACGAATGAGGTACGTGAAGAAGTGGAGCAATTTTGTTTAAATAATAAATCTCTTGTGTTCCTGACATCTTGTGATTGCGTCAAAGCTAAAAAGGCTCATTTACGCTCTGATAACTAAAACACATACCGAAACGTATTGGATTAAATATCTCCGCTAATTTTTGAAATATTTACAAGGTTTTATGTTCAGGTAGTAGTAGTACACACATTAGCAACATGATTGAAATAATTCGGTAGTTATCTTTATTTCTTATTTTTAGTTATTCATCTTTAAATTGTTATTTAATGTAAAGAAATGTTTTTGCAAATTAAATTTATTACATTTTACAAATATTACACATGTTCAGACACAATCGCAGTATAATTTGTATGTTATTTAGTAAAAAAGTCAACCAAAGATATTGCTAACTTTTATTACTCTTTGTTAATAAATTTAACCATTCTTTAAATAAAATTACGGCAAGCCCTAAAAACTTGTCAATTTGGGATTATTGACAAAATGTTTAAACATTTTAGATAAAATTTAAAAAGGGGTTTCAATAAAAAATAATTCATTTAAATGATTGCCATCCTAAATGCGCATGCAACGTCATTAAATACTACTCGTTAACCGAACTACACAATAACCAACTCTTCCATAAATTACAAGCCCATAAATACACCCGCAAACAATTATCTATCGTCTCGGAGACATGAAAAACCAATATAAAAAAATCAGTTCACCGCAGAATCAATAAAAACCATTACACCACCCATACGACCCTACAAAATTAATATATTCAATCGCCCATTCATCGGAACAAAAATCGATCTATTGTTACATTTTGCATAAACAAAATCGCAATATACCCTTCTGTCCACACATCCAACAATACTACTACCTAAGCGTTCACTTCCCTCTCAGTTCAAATCCAAATTCAAAGGCTTTTAGACCCCAATAGCCAAAAGGCGGCTCCCCACAATCTATATCTGCCAAATAGCAAACTAATGTTAGCTTCCTTTGTTTATTATGTCCCAAAGACCGACACGCGGGGGTAGAGTGGACACAGAACGTTCGTTCGGCAAATGGAAAGCAACCCATCAACACTACTCAAGATTCGGCGAGTAGCAGCTCGCAACTCGCTGAATGCAGAATGTGTGGAGCCGCCTTCACGGAAGCGGAGCTGTTCAATTGAATTGCCTTCGACCTCGCCCCGCCCCCTATCACTGGTAACGCCGTGTAAGTAGCTTACTTGCGCATAAGAACGCCACGGATCGCTTATGGTCGCTGTGCGGTTTCTTCCTAGGTAGGTCCCGAACGCGAACCACCGATTGAAACTTCTGTTCCAATGGCATTTCGAACATGTTAACAGACAGTTCAAGAAAATATGAGGTGTGTGACGCACAGGATGGCTGGAGCACCGTCAGTTCGGAGTAAAGAGCGCATACGAGGACGACCACGGCGTCAGGTGTATGGCAAACCACTCCGTCCGCCGAACGAGATGCTCTTCCTGGTCGCTCACTACGAGGGGGGGAGGGGGGCATGGCGCCACCACCTACATTCTAAGCGCCCCGTCGGCCACACCGGGGTCGCTCACTTGCCACAGCGGAGGAGTGAAGCAAGGTCATATGATTTCGGGGCACTCACCCCGACCCGACCCGGCTCGACTCTCCTCTCTCGGCGTCTATCAAGCTCCTATGCGTGCGCAAGCTACTGACAAGCGTTTGCTCATTGCCGTTTTCCTTCGGCGCATCACGACTCGCTAACCCTAAAGAAAACCCATTACCCGCCCGAAACACTGGACAGCCGACCGCCCCCCCTACCGAGCAACACACAACACAAGGCAAGAAAACCCCTACATTCGAACAAGCACCCCACACCTACCCAAGTAATCAAAACATCTCATTCAACCAAGCAAATGACTACTCATTCACCGATCAACATAATAATTTCATTCCTCGAACCACCTTGCCATTCCCTTACACATGCAAAGAACATTAATTGATACCCTTCGTACCTTCTTCCGCAAACCCATCGATTGAAAAGAAATTTCCCTGTGCGTTTCTCCCGATCTTGCCTGCCGAGATGCCTACTGTAGTCAGCCACAAGAGATACCAATGGCCGCATACACACACGTCCACACACACAATAACCACTTACCCTTTTGTTTACTTACACAACCTCTCAACAACTTATCTCTGCAAACCAGTCTGTATTGGAAGCCGTTCGGCAACTTCAAACCTCATGACCTTCAAACATCTCTTAGATTGCTGTCTCTCGCAGGCTTGCAGGGGTCGTTTCAGAAGATGCCGAGTAGCTTGTTGCCAATAGGGGAATTGGAGTACATTTCGCAGAATTCACCTGGAACAAAAACCAGTCACACTTAACTTCACAGTCGTGAGGGGGGAGGGAGACGGACTCCAGCGTATTTTTTCCCCCTTTATATTTTCGGAAGGAGTTGCTGTTTCACCTTTTAGAACTTCTGTATTAGAACCTTCTTTCGCCCTGAGCGAGTTTCGTCTTTCAACGTCTACCGAATGATTAAAAACAAGCCCTTCTAAGCCATCGCTATATGCAATCCCTTCGTGAAAACTTAAGTTTCCTTGCAGACAGGCCTGCCTATAAATGCCTTACAATCTTCTTTTGTATAAGTCGGTGTAGAAAAACGTTCATTCGGAGTAGCCTAGTGAATGTTCTACTCGTTTTTTTTTTTTAAAAAAAGTTCCTACCTTCTGAGTTTCATCAAAAGGAAGTGAAAATACAGAAAATGTTCGAAATATATGCCCTTGTCCCTATCTCAAAAACAAACTATTTAAACCCAAACTTACAGAAAATGACATTAGTTGCTAAATACACGTATCAATTCCTTCCTTGTTTTGGGATCCACCGTTTAATACACACACACACGGCCCCAGTAGGTGTTCTACGGGTTCCAGATCGGCATTGGTAATTTATTCCAAATCCTAAAATACAGTAATATTTATTTTCTTATTACATTTCAACTTTTGGGGTTTCAGAAGCCAAAACTGTTCCTCTTGAACGATTCAGACGATAGTGTGTGTTACAAGTAGTATTTGGAAAACTTCTAGCATTCGGTCAATACGCGACCTTGTTAGCCGCAACGGAAGAACTTCCATCGGCAAGGCCAGAGAAACTACGACGTGCAGCATATACCATCCATTGCCAGATTTTCAAGTGCGGTCGTTCAAGTATCAGTTTCTGCAGATGCTCCTACCCTCGTCAAATATATTTATAATCCGCGGAGAAAAAAATCATTTAAAAAACAACCGTAATAAATGATACAGCGTTTCACTCGTTTCAAATAGTTTTCCACAAAGAAAGCAATAGTCCAGACGATTTGAACAAAATTTCACGAAGAGCGATTGAAAATTTATTTTCCCGGAGGTAATCTGGAATTTTATACAACATTAACCTTTCTTTTTTCTCCAAAAATAGTTTTACCACACACCCATCTAAGGTCTATCATAACGAGTCTACTCCGACGACGCGAGAGCGCTGAACGCGAACGAAAAACGAGATCATTGTTTCATAGTTTAAAATGTAAGTATTGGCGTAATATAACTGATTAAAAAAGTACTTTGAAGTAAAATGCATAGAAAATTCTGCGTTGGACAGGCTCAAGGATGTTTCAAGTCAATCACTCCGCACTCATAATAAAATTGGACTCGGGTAGCAAAGCTTGAAATGCGACGAAGTGTTCGACAAAAAAAGTACTTTGGAATAAAATGCGTTGGACAGACTAGCTTCGTCATGAATTGTGTAAGCGTCAATTCACCTTAAAAGTTCGAGAATCTAAATACGCCACCACTTGCGGGTGCACGTTGTCGAACGCCATTTTCTCGAACCATCTAAAACCAGCAGCGCTCAAAAAACCGAACCCAACCAAAGCATATCCCAAATTGAAATTTAACCTAATTTTAATCTCTAGGAAACGAATTGTTCCACTCCGTATTTTTCAAACATTTGGGCTCTACGAAGAGATCTTTACGTACATGAAAATATTTTTTCAGAACCTACAATTAGCCTTCAATTTTGGATGCATTTCATTGTCTTGCAATGATGGGAAGTTGTATTTTCTAGGTGGGCTCTGCCAGCACACGGAAGCGATTTCTTCACGTCCCTTACTATAAGGGTGGAAACCCCCCGTGTACCTTGCGGGTACGCCAAGATTGTTCGAAGATATTCTTTTTAATTGAAAATTCTTGAAGTACGGAATGACAAATTTAATGCCACACGGAATCTATTCTAAATTGCATAAATGCACGAATTAAAGAGGGACTTACCTTTCTGGTATTCCTGGTAAACACTACACGTTCTCCTATAACTATTCCCTACACAATTTTCAATTGAAGTGCTGAAGCAGGACATTTCAACTCCTGTTCGTACACAGGTAGCGACCCTTGCTGTGACTGAGCAGTCGTTCTGATAACTCCTTTGCACCGCGGTCTACTGAGACCAATCGTGCAGCTTCGAGTTGTGGCCTAGCGCGCTTCTAGCGCTTCCAAGCGGCGAGCAATATACCAGAAGTTTACTGTAGGCTCCACTTGGGTTTTTCTAACGTGGCAACTGAGGGTATTATCTCCAAGATGGAATATGGCACGACTTTTTGCGTTTTTCTCGGCCCTACCGCAAAATGTCGCATGATCGCGACCGTATCAAGTAGTGCTGCAGATCAAGCGACTCTAGCGGCACAACCGAGAAAGACGAGAAAAGCAGTGTAATATTCCATCTTGAAGATAATACCGTCAGCTGCCTCGTTAGAAAAAAACAAGAATAGTACAAACGCACGCACGTAGTTTGTGTTACGTGTAGGTTGCAAGAACTTATGTTTTCCAGTATTTAATTTTTCAGTATGCAATGTATTTCTTATTTTATATCGTAAACTTTATAACAACGAAAGAACGAAAGGCATTTGCAGTCATTCTGTTAAATACAGTAGTAATAAATTCAAAAATACGGATCTTTCTTTCGTTTTGAAGTCTGTAGTGATAGTGCACGTTTTTTTTTCTTTTTTTTTTTTTTCCTTTCATTTTTACGCTTGGAACGTAAAATTACACACTTAAGTAGAAAGATATTCCTAAACGCATAATACACTAAATTTGCTACGAATTCTGTGTCCAGTATTTTTCGTCAGACGGACGGTTTAGGCGCTATGTAAGGGCTCCCACAGACCGGCGGGAAATATCCGCAGCTTACGCCGTATGTCCGCAGCGGAAGTTTAGCGTGGTTAGCTTACGACCTACGCGGCAGCGGATTGGCAGCGTTTAATCCGCTGCGGATTTTGTTTCGCACTCGGACGCGTTTTCTCCGCTGCCGCTCGAGTTTCGCTGCGAAAACCATGGCAAAGACTCGTCAAATGTCGAATATTTTACGCTCGCCAGTGAATCTGACACGATTGAACTGTTAGAAAAAATATTAGTAGTAATAGTATTGAACTGTTATAAATAATATTAGTAGTGTTCAGTAATGTAACTAATTTTAAATAACATTAAACTTAGTTAGAAAATTTGATTTCAAAAGAATTATAATAAGCAATAGCAAGTCATTCTTCAGGTGAGATTAGCTTCATGATTGTTAAGTGTCAGATTTTGATGTATCTGCTGCGATCAGATTCAAAATTTCATCACTAGTCGTTCTAGTAAATATAAAAGCGTTTCTCGTCCTTTGCGGCATCAAGGTATGAAATTTTCCTTACTTTTTCCTTTCTAGGTCAAAATCATGGACCCCTTTTCTACGTTTCCTACAGAGATTAATAATTTGAGGGGAAATCGCAAATAAAAAGGAAAAAGCACCATATCGCAAGTGGTCAGAAAACGTATTATGAGTATTTATACGTATTAATCGTATGGGATTATTAGCGGGTAGACTTCCCTTAGGCAGTGTTTCCGCACTCGAGTTTTCGACCCAGGCTTTCTTGGGGGCCTACCTCCGTTTCCGGTCTGGGGACCTGTATCGAGCAGGTGTATCTCGTGGGCGGTCCCCTAAATGCACCTGGGATATGACTCCCACTTTCTGCGCCAGATGTCGGTCTTAGTTAACTCTATCCGAACTGTACTACGAGCAACTTGGCATTTCTATCCCCTCCATGAATATACTTCATTTTTTATTGACGTAAATCAGCGGTTACGGTGTCATCCAATCGAGAGCTTGAACGTCATTACGATGATGTAACTGCGGTGACGTTAAAGCTCCCGCTTGGATGACACCGTCTACAGCTGATTTACGTAATGCGCCACGTTAAAAATAACGAAGAAGCGAGCGCCTCTCCTTTATCGGATGAGGAAAAGTCACCAAACGCTGTCTCATAACTGACGCTGCGGTTTAGATGGAACCGCGAATTTCGTCGCTGCGTAGAGTGCGGAACTTTCCGCACCGCACCGGCTGCGAGTGTTCCGCACCGGTCTGTGGGAGCCTTAAACAAAGGAAATTTAAGTAACGATTGAGCTTTCTACCAACAAACTAATACGGTCAAAAACCACGAGGAGACCTAAACGAAGACACTGTCGGCGAAATCCGGCGCAAAATTGTGACTTCGATGGACCAACTGTAGTTGAAAAGCGAGTCATTGAACACACAGCAGGGAATCAGAAGTGCTCGGGACGTACCTCAGTAAAAGGCACTTTCTGACATTCCCCTTCCACACAATCTCTGATCCGACCAACGAGCTCGAATATACATTGAGTGGCTGACCCTATGGTGTCAGCGTTCTTGGTGGACGCTCGACGAACTTGGGGCCGCCATGTTTTTTGCAGTCAAAATATGACAGATGCCTGAAGATGATGTGAAGACCTGTTATACTAAATCGACGTATTGCTTCTATCAGATCTTATTTTTATATTGTTGTCTTTTCGTTTATCTCCATTTATATTAGTAGGATATTATCTTATATTTATATTAGTAGTTAGAATAATTATATTCATAATATAATTAAAAATAGTCATCAAACCACACACAAACACACACACACACACACACACACACACACACACACACACATATATATATATAATCTTTCGAGTTTGCCGCCTTATTTGTGATGTTCACTTACTTCTTATTGCAATAACACTCAATTTCAGGCGTTATGTTAATTACAATAACACTTCAACACTCTTATGACAATAACCGATGCAAGAAGGAACTGGATTTTTAAAGTTTCTCAATTCGTTCTCCTTACATTTTGTGATTTCGTTTTTAAATGGTTAGTTTTTGGTCATGACACACACAGTAAGATGATTTATTTAACGCGCGGCCCGAACCCACCTGGACTTAAACAGCGCCAATCGGAATACCAGAATACTGTTTCTCCAGAGAGCGCTGCTTTGACTGCACAAAAACCTGGCTTCAATTGCACGGCGTTATGCATCAACCGGCTAAGCGCCATTTAAAAAAATGAGATACGGACGCCATCAATTACATTGGACCATACGCTAAGTGTTCGCAAAATTTTGGCGCAAAATATGTAAAAGTAGCCTAATAATTAATAAAAAATGTACACGCCATCAGTCACATCAGGGATTTGATGTTTCGCAACAACCGGCTATAAACATATATCTTCGTAACTAAGTGTAACATGTCCGTCTAAGTGTAATATGAAAATATTGACAGTTAATATTAAAATAGAGGTTTTTTACTCATATGGTACGAATCAGCGTATACAATAGTCATGTAAGTGATTATCAAGTTCGAAATAATTAAATTACAGTTTTTTGAGCTGAAAATGTAAAAAAAATCTTTGAATACGATTATCTCAAAACTTGTATAATGTCGCATAGCCGGTTGATGCGTAACACCATCCAATTTGGTGCAAAGATGGAGGTGTTGCAGCCACTCCATGATCCGTTCAACTCGACGTTCCAATTTTAACTCGTTGAATCCGACCTCCCACAACTTCCGTCAAAGGATCTACTAAAATAATTGAGTAAGATGTTATTGCTGGCCTACTCGAAGTAAGGAACAAAACAAAGAATGTGTACTATTTTGATCTACATTTCATGTTAATATACTCTAACCTGTTCACTCCTCTTGTAGCGCATTTTCTGAGTGAATACTCGAATAAATAAATACTAACTTTGTGACTGTCAACGAGAACTGTGACTGCGTCACGGCTTAAGTCCAAAATTTTTGTTTGTCCAGAGGTCCAGCCAGGTAGCATCTCTGCGTAAGCGCTCCTGAGTCACTACACAGTGGCAAGAATTAGGAAGGATTTTAGGAAAGGGGCAGGGTTTAGGACACTTCACAGGGGTTGGACTAGCCCCTGCGAAGCAGGCAAACTCGTTTTGTCGGAACAAATTTTACGAGATATTGTCCGGGAATCGAACTCGGACCTCCTTGGTGAACGGCGAGCAACTTCGCTCAGAGCCACCGAGCCGCCTGAAGTCCCCTATTCTTCGTCCCTGAAACGTACTTCACTTTCTTCAGCCACTTTGAGCTGACTATGACCGGGAGCGGTAGCTCAGTGCATTAACTGATGCCACTACAGCGCCTCTGACCGGGAGGTCCTAGGTTCAAGTCCTGACAGCGGCAGGATTTTCGACACTAGCTTTTCAGCTAGGTCGAATTCAGTCGCTGTCTGGAGGAGAATTCTAGCGGCCGGCTGCTCTGGTCGGTAGTTTTACGTGGTTTCTCCGATCAACACCAGGCGAATGCCGGAGCAGTACCCTACCAAACTGGCCACGGACCGCGCGCGATCTGTCCTTCCTCTTCCTTGTCCTATCCTCTGTGGTTAGGCGGAAGAGCAGGCCTTAAGGCCTGAGCCTCGCCACAAATAAAGACAATTTTATTATTATTATTATTATTATTATTATTATTATTATTATTATTATTATTATTATTATTATTATTACTATTATTATTATCATCATCATCATCATCCTCTCCCCTTACATACACTTACACTAACATGCACTACACTACCACATATTCCGGGAGATCGGTCGAGAGCTTGTCCCGGCTGGAGCGGTGCCCCGTTGGTGGGAGAGTCCTGGTTAGGGGGAAACCCCACTAGCCGACGGTATGTCAGCGCCGGATCTCGCTATCCAGCGGGGGAAGATCAGCGCCATCTCCCGCGAAACAAAACATGCACTACACTAACGGGACTAATGACCAAAGCTGTTGACGCGCCCGGAAACACAAAAAAATCAATCAGTCAAAATTGAGCTGACTAATAGGGAGTTCTAGCGCCAGACGTTAACTCTAGTGATCACGTGTCTAACGACTTTATACGGTCGTAATAAACAACGCCCAGAAGAGTTTTAGCAATAGCGACGTTGCGTTATGCTTTATAACAAATATAGAATTTTAAGCGTTGATCAAAGAAGTTGCATAACGTATCAAAGAGTAGGCTAGTGGTGAGATTTAAACCACTAGTAACGAGTCAAGAGTATAACAAATCTACATTGTGCACGGAGTTTTAGATTTTGTGGCGCTCCGCGATGAGTATGTAGTCTGGATTTTTTTTTTTTTTTTTTTTTTTTTTTTTGAGAATGTTAGGAATGTCTTAAAACAGCGTTCGTGATGAGCATAAAGGCGGCTCCACATACACGTTATTCGGCGAACACCGAACAATCGCTCGCCGAATCCCGAGTAGTGTGGATGAGTTGCTTGCTATTTGCCGAGTGACGAACATTCGGGGTTCGCCCATCCACCGCGTGTCGGTCTTTTGGACACATCAAAGGGAGCAAACATTTGCCGAACACATCAGCTGGTCGGGTTTGGGCGAGCGCTAGCTCGCTGCTCGGCGAATTCCAAATATGTGGGACATAACCTAACCCGAAGATATGATTTCAACTTCTCCGCGAATTTCCGGTGTTTAGGCGGACATTTTGCTGTTTTTAAGGTGATCGTAGAGACTCCCACGGGCGTGCACTTTGAAGGTTTAAGGTCGTACCTTAAGCCTAAGATGAGACGTCATGACGTCAAGGTCCGTCACGTTGCTGTTAGTGCGAACTTTGCTACCTTACACGTGGAGCTAAAATTCCCTAATATCAACGTCATCCGCTTTTAGTCCTAAATACAGCTTCTAAAGTGCTCCTATATTAAGTCTACCTTCATCAATTCTTTTTGGATTGATGAATTGAACTGACTAACCAGATAATTAGCTAGATTCACAATTTATCCATAACAAATATAGTTTTTTTTGTGAAATGTTTCTCTTCCGAAGTTCATCCCTGCATTCAAAATATTTTTTAGTAGTATTCCAGTGTTTGTATTTCATTATTGAGCTCAGGTTTTAATATATCGTTTCAGAAAAAAATATTTATTTTATTTATCAAATATTAATGATTTTTCGTATTTTTACTATTATTTGTTCAAATACCTACAATTTGAGGTTAAAAAAATTGTACAATTAAGGGGGCGTTATAGTATAGTACAATTAAGGATGTGTGGTAGACAAGCTTAACTTTGTCTACCACGTTAACGTCAATGATTAATGAAATACAGATTTTTAAAAAAATGTTTAAAACCTCTGCGATTCCTGTTTTAATGTGCGTTGCTTCCGGTTAACCAATCGGCTAAGAGAGAATTCGTTCGATTGTAAGATGATTGTTCGCGAGATTCGTTTTATAACATGAAAATAAATTTCTGGACACGCGCGCGCCAAAGGGAATCGAATCCATCAACAGAAGTGAGTAGTTTTCCTACACCGGCAATAATGCTTGTTTAAATGCATAAATCGGTAAGATTTAACATTAAATTTTGTAGTTTGTACAGTAATGGCATTTAAAAGATCATACCACATTACAAACCATGTCATGTCCGTACAGTGGGCGTCACTGTCACTACTAATCTGTCAGCCTGATGCAGCCCGGGATTTTCCCCTTTTGCTATCAGCCTTATCATTAGTTGTCTTTTCCTTTCCGGTTCCCGGCAAAGGATTTAAGATCTCTAATATTGAGGGAGATTTTCTCAAGCGATGTGTCTGGCTGTCAGCAAGTTCACTTTTTAACTGAACTATTTAATGTAATTAAATAGTGCAGCTACTAATATTATAAATTAAATACATACTAAGTTTTCTGTCTTGAGAGAATTGCATATATTTTTATCCTTTTTTAGGCCATGGCTTGCTCGAACAATAATGCTGCCCAAGAAATTGAAGCCTTGTAAGTAAAATATTTATATAATTTTTATAATTTTTTTTTGCCAATTAGAACTGCCTGAACATTATACAACCATCATTACAACTGAAATGATAGTTAAGTTAAAAATAAGTAGTTTTTAAAAATAAATCATTTCATAAGTTGTTTTAAAACATGCATTTTGACTGCGCTGATGAAAACTGATATAGATTTAGAGATTTGATTGTTGTAAGGTCTTCTGTCACTCCAAGATGGGACCAAATTGCCAAATTTCATTGTCTCCCTCCATTGGTTAGTTCCTTATACTTCCTCATACCTTGCCATTAAATGAATTGACCTTAAGAAAAGTACGTTTTCAGGGTAATGGACCAATTTGGACCTTATAATGTGAATTTTTCTTGTCTATATTTTCGTGTAGCAACCAGTATTCTTTTATTTATAATGAGAAAATGGACAAATATTTTCTTACACTGAAAATTATCACATCTGAAAAGATATTACACAATATTAGAACAAAAAATTATATTCATTAACACATTCACAAGTGATTTTAAATTTTTGATAACTTTTTTAATTTGATGAACTACAAAAGGCAAACTGATTAACGTATGATTACAGTGTTCATAGTCTGGGTACATTTCAAATGTAATTTTTGTACATTATCAGCTCTTTGTCAATTTTGTTCGACACCTGTTGGTTGTAATTTTACTTTTGGCCAGCTCATGATAATATAGATTTGCTGTTTGTTTTGACAGCATTGAAAAAGCAGTGGATGCAAGTTCAGAGTTTTACAACATGTCTCATCAAAATAGAGGAACAGCTGTGATATTTAATCACAAATATTTTGCAATACAAAATTTGGATACAAGATCAGGCACCAAAGTTGATCGTGACAAACTTAAAAAAGCCCTGAAATGTTTGGGGTTTGATGTGAAGGTGTACAATGATTTGACTTATGAAGCTATAAATAAAGTTATAAAAGAAGGTAAGTACGTATGTTGTTAATGTTTTAAAATATTGTACTCTTCCAGAAATAATTAATTTCATGCTTCATAACAACAAGTTATTAATTGAGATATGTACATTTTGTTTTGTTCAATGCAGTAAAAAAAGTGATATATTATGCCTAAATTCTTATATGCATGTATTATACATTGTGTAGAAATTTATATATTGCAGAAACCAAAATTATTATCATTTACATTACTGTAGTATGTCTAAAAATCTTTCGCACTGTCAAAGACCTTGAAAAATATGCAGAATTATTTGAATAATTCTTTTTCAAGCCAGTTCTATATTTCTGTAATCTGTGATTCAGATTTCACAAAGTATCAGTAACACAGAATGGAACAAAGAAGGGACGGTTCTTTGACAACTCTCAAAACTGTATTTGCAGAATTCATAGTTTATTTTTAATTGTTTTTATATACACGTTCGATATTTCTATTTGCCACATAATTTGGACTGGAAGAAGTGGCCCAGGGCATCAACTGATGTCCTGAGAGCCTCTAACTGACAGGTCCTAGGGTTCGAGTCCCAATGGTAGAACAATTTTTGGCACAAGCTAGTTACCTAGGTCAAATTCAGCTGCTGTCTGAAGGAGAATTCTTGCTGCTGGCTGCTCTGATGGGTAGTTTCCTGTCGTTCCTTCAATCAATACCAAACGAATGCTGGAGCAGTACCCGATACCCGATTTGTCCCGAAACAAACCGATAACAACCGGGCCACAGACTGCACACGATCTTTCCTTCCTCTTTCTTGTCCTATACTCAACCCTTACTTACACATGCTTACACTTAAGTGCACTACATTATCACACATGCCAGGAGAGCGTTCAGGAGCTTAGAGCTTGTCCTGGCAGTGTCCTGCTGATGGGAGATACCTGGTTCAGGGAAACCCTGCAGCGCTGGATCACGCCATCCACTGGGGGAAGATTACCGCCACCTCGAGGAAACCATGCTCTACACTTAAGAACTAATGACCTTAGCTGCTCACAAACCCGGGATCACTAATCAGTCCATCAACCCCATAATTTGGTCTTGCTTAGTGCTCTGGTTACTATAGATTGGTCTATACGCACATCTCGTACACTATCTCCTCTTCACACTATCCACAGCTATTAGAATGCAATAAATGATTTGTATTACATGATTAACAGCTGGAGAGTGTGTTTCCATATAAATCACATTTCTGTTTGGATGTGTAAAGACAAATGTGTTAACATTTTGAAAGGTTTTAAATTCATGTTTGTTTTTTTAACCTTAAATTCATGTTTGTTTTTTTAACCTTAAACAGAATTTATATTTCTCTGTATGATTTTCATTTCAGTGGCAGAAGATGATCATTCTGACAGTGATGCTTTCATAATGGCGGTATTGACACATGGAAAACCAGATATTTTATATGCAAATGATGGACCATACAGACCTGATACTCTTTGGAATAGTTTTACTGATGAGAAATGTCCATCATTGTCAAAAAAGCCTAAAATATTTTTTATTCAGGTAATATTATCTGTATGTCTTCATAACAGCCATTATCATAGAAAGTAGAACTTGGCTGATGACTCTTAATTTTGTGGGAGGTACCATTAAGTTAGTAAAGCATGAAATAGATTCCCTGAAATATAAAAAAATGTAAAACCTTGTGTAAAAATCTGAATTGCCTTTCCACTATAAATTTTAAAATCAAAACATCAATTTTTAATTATTTTTTTTATTTGTTGATGAATAGGCATGTCAAGGATATAAATTGGATGCAGGAGTTACACTACAAAGAACAAAAGTAGAAGATGATATTTTGCCACCCAGAATAAATGTAGATTCTTCTGTTCATTACAAATTCTTTTCATATCCTGATTTCCTCATAGCATTCTCTACAGCTCCTGGTATGTTCAGTTTTTGTTTTATATTGTAGTTGATAACTGCTTGATGTTGGTCCCTGATAATGGATATCTGTTGCAGGTTATTATTCTTGGAGGAATACTAGAAGTGGATCATGGTTCATTAGAGCACTTTGTTCAGAGTTGAAAAAGCAAGGGAAAAAATTGCATTTACTTTCGCTCTTGACTGTGGTGTCTCGTCGCGTGGCCATTGACTATGAATCCTATAGCCCTGAAAACCCTTCTTTTCATAATAAGAAGCAAATTCCTTGTGTTTTTTCAATGCTTACTAAATTATTAATATTCTCCAAGACTCCAAAAGAATTATGTCGCAGTATGTAATTTCGGATTCTCTAAGTAACCTTTCATAAACTCCATGCAAGTAGTATTCTCTTGTAAAGCTTCTACTTTCAGAATGAAATCAAAATAGCTCCCAAATATCATATTTACCTAAATTCAAAAAAATCTTGTAATTTTGAAAGGGCCTCCTAACTTATTTATTTTTTCCTTTTTCTCAATTTTTAGCTTCGTACTATTCAGTCAAAATAAAATCGCAAATTGTCAGATTAACCAGAAAATTGTCTTGGTGATAAGTTTAATTATTTTTGCCTGTATTATCAGTATTTTCTTACTTCTTTTAAAAATAATCGTTTTGTCACTACCATAATCTTCAAATATTTTATTGTTTTTTTTCTTACCAGTCCTCCCCCATACTAGGTACTACTTTGACAAAAGTAAAATGCAAATGAAGGTGGATTTTTCAATTTCATTTTCCATTTTACTTACAAAATGCAGACTCGCACTCATCAAGCATTGAACCAAGAGTCTGTGCAGGCTTGACCATGTAACTAAATCTCAACAATGATTTTTATTAATTCTGACATTGTGTTTCACATACTGCAAGCCCTTTGGTTAAGATTCTCATTAAACGACCGTTTGAATCTCCCAGTAAATCCATGTTGGATGCCAAGAATACATCCGGGAATATTATGTATTATTGATACACAGGTTTTAATTGTCATTACATCATTTTGTTATGACAATGTTGGAGTTACTTAACATACAAAGGCAAAGTATAATAATCATTGATCTCTACTGCCTAGGTTTAATCTGGGAATATAAATGGACTCTATAATTTTCCAAAGAGATATTTAGGAAAAAACCTCATCTTATATTCAGGTAAATACGGAATTGTAAAAATATTGAAAATGAAAGTTGATAGATTATTTTGCAAATATGGAAAATTACAAGCATAAGTGCGAAATATAAACAGTTGTAACAATTTTGCTGTCCCCATGCAGCATTTGCAGATTATGAGTTTTTAATTCATGAAACAGAATAATTATTTAATTTTTTGGAGAAATAAGGAGAACTGTAGCAGATGAATTAGTTAAGCTCATTACTTTACCTCAGTATTTTATATTTAAATACATTTTTAATTTATCTACAAATTTGTTTAGTATTTTAATATTTAAATACACACATTTTAGGGTAGTAGACAATTTGATTAACAATTATATTACAGTTACAAACATATTTTTCGAACGTTTTTCTGGGGTGTAGGTTGTTAGTAGGTAAATAATCCATCCTTGGATGTGGTATTGTTACAAATTGGTATGATGAAGAGAATTGTCCACCTCCACAGGCCTTAGGCAGCATGAAAAGTCCATAAAGTTGCAATAGGTTTTGAAAATAGTGTAGGAGTCAGGAATAGCACAACCATTTGCACGATTGTGTTCATATAGACTGAGGGGCATTAAGTCTTTCCCACATTCACTGAACGTGTTTAACCCTTCGCTGCTCGTGTGATCTTAAAGGGTGCAGGGACTCACGCGGAACACAAGTGTCTAGTTTGGTTAATTATGTCTAATAATTCTAAATTTTTGTATTTTTATTTTTAATGGATGATTTAATGTCAAAATAATATATCCTACTATTTACGAAACATTTTTTCACAAGTTTTGAGATGTAACACTACTCTAAAATTGAAGGAAATTGTTTCAAAAAACTTTGAACTTAATCGCAATGAAAAATATACAATATTAAATCATTTACAATTGTTACACACAATGCTTGTTTAGTGTTCAACAAACACCCATTAATTGCATCTTGCACCTGTTTGTCATGTGAATTTATTATTGGCTCAGTGATATATTTTGCTACATCCTTTGGCTATTTTTGGAAAGGGGAAATATCTTTTTTCTTCAGGAACCTCTCCCAACAACAAAAATAGTCTTAAGCTATGTGGGAATCATGGACAGTTTTATTCTTCATTCTTGGATTTGAGATTTCACCCTTTCCCAAAAATCGTAAGGATCTTGGCCCGCAACTCTTCCTCCCATCATTGCATCCAAACCTTTTCATCTGTCATGATGCCAACATACCAACGTTTACTAATATCTTAGATTTAACGAATTCAATTACATTTTCAAATCAAAAATATTATGTTTATTTACTTAAAAAAATCATTAATTGATAATTGCACAGAGCACTGTGCACCATTGACGACTTAAAGCATTTCAGCCATTTCCAACATAAATAATTGTGTACATGTGTGTACATTTATTGCACAATTAGGTCTGAACATGAACGTCAGACTTTATGAATACCAATCGCATATCTCTCCCCAACCTAAGGTAAATAACTTTCCAAATTACAGTGGAGCACAATTGTATTTCGCGTGAGTAACAAAGAGCTAATGTAGTGTTAGGATATCCTGGTACCACATTTAAAAAAAATAATATTTGTGATCGAAATAGCAACTAAACAAAATGACATTATTAAATATGTGCAAAATGGTTCAAGATATATCTTGAACCATTGATTGTGTAGCACAATTTAGGGAGAACATGGTACTGCATATTTGCTGTAGTAACTGCGAATTCAGTAATGTTCAATTCTGTGGCCTTGTAAATTGGGTGAAAATGATTTATAATAGTGGTTTTAAAATATTGTGATGTGCAATAATTTTTTATATTCTTATAATTGATAATTGTTATTGTAATTAAAGTGATTTACAAGACGTAGTCTTAGGATTGAACAATTTGGAGAGCCTAGCAATTACAAATTCACAGTGAATATCGAGTGAACTGTATTTGTCAATTATGTGGCATTGTGATAAAGTGAGACCATTTTTTAATAACATGAGCTTAAAATATTGTGATGTACAATCTCCTTCTGAAAATTGTTATTAGAATTAAAGAGTTTAAGAATAGTTGTAATTACATAGTGTTTATTAGTTGTTATACATATCGTTTTATTTATTACCTGTGTCTTGAAATCCAGTATCAAAGCTTAGAGAAAATATATTAGTCTTTCCTTTATGAATAAAGAGAGACTATTTGCATTAAAATTTTGGCTTATAAATACACCTAAGTTTCAGACATACTGAAATAGTACGGGTATTTGGTTTGCATCTTTTCAAAATACTTCTTATTTAACTAGAGAACAATATTGCTATCTTAGGGTCAGATTGACATAATTACAATTTTTGCAATTTTTTATTTACAACCACTATCAGAATCGCAACTTATTTCTGCATCCTAGGAGCAAACAAACGTATCATTGGGTATGTTAGAATACAAGTCAGGACTTGATGTACCTAAAAAGTAATTTATTTCTTTAGAGTCAAAGGAACATAAATGTGTCATATTTATCTGACTCCAAACATTTTGTGTGTGTCGTTACGTCAGTCTGATTCTAAGGTAGCAAATTAGTGTTCCTTGAAAAGTTTTCTTGAGTGTTCCTATTTTTAATTCTTTGTAAGCACCAGTGTTCCTGTAACATTTTCAATTCTATTGTAATGTATTAACGAATACAGAAGCCATCTACAGGTATTTCGATTTTCAGCAATAATTTTAATGAATACTGTAAGATGTAATCAATTTAGTCTTACCATGATTCAATTGATATTTGTTATTTTTCTTGATATTTATTATTAATAAAGGAGTGTTTTCAATACGAGTGAATTGAAATTTTTAACATAAAATATCCTTTAAAAACTTGTTATCCTCTACTTCTCTTGTGTAAATGAAATCCAACAAAGAATCTTACCTTCAAAAAATAATTCTAACTAGTGGCCTGCTGCAGCAAAAATGCTGCTGATCCAAACAACACAAAATGGTTTTCTGAAAAGTGGCATGGATACTGCTCAAGAACCAACAAATAAAATTCTCTCATTTAACACTGCAATAAATACAATAATAACAATGCAAATTTTAACAAAATCAGTCGTCATGAATCCTGCAATAGCATTGTATAGTACACTACAACAGTTCTTTACATACCAAGAATATTAAAAAGTTGGTGTTCAGTAATGCATCATGTGAACAGCAACTACTTAAAATGGTTGACAGTCTCTTCCTTGAATCCTTGCTGTTACCTGGCATCAACACACTGAGTAAGCAAATTCAGTTGCTAAGTGCAGACAGGGCCGTTTTAACAACATTGGGGGAGCCCTTGGGCCTAGGTTCATTTGGGACCCTCTATTCTCACTTTCACCAATCTCCCCCACCAATTTCGATGCTTAAATGTAAAAGGTATACTATCAATTCACATTGTATTTTGTACATTTTTAAAAATATTTTGAAAGTATTTCTTAGTGTTTCAATTTAACATTATTTAAACATGTGTATAAGTAAGAATAACAGTTTTATGAAAAAGGACTATAAATTAAATAGTTTACTGCGTGCAGTAAAAGATTAGGCGGAACAACACTTCAATATTGGCGTTATTTAATCAATTAAACTCCTTGTTTTATAATCCCCCACCGAGTTCCAGGTATCAAACGGAACCATATTGTCCGAATAATATTTGTCTACTTGACAGATACGGGGGGGGGGAGTGATATTGTTACTTACTCCGGCGGCAGACATTATCGTGTGATCATTCTTGGCATCAGATCACAACTGCAGCAGGGCCTTTTTAACAGCATTGGGGGCCATTGCGCCTCGGTTAATTTGGAGGACCCCGATTCTTACTTTCACCGACCCCCCCCCCCCATTTCGATGCAGAAATATTGTAATGATTTACGACTAGTGAACAAATCAACAGTATTCGGTAATTAAAGTTTTTTTTTTTTTTCATTAGGATAATAAAATTTATACCCAAGAAACAGATGACGGCAGTACCGCGCATGAACAATTCTTTTAAATTAATTAAATGCGCGAAAGAGAAGCAAACCGGACATAAACAAGACAGTAAAGTGCAATTTTTTAAAGTGCAAATTTACTAAAGTGCAATTTTAGGAATCATTTAAAACAAAAATCGTCAAAATCGAGCCAGGGGTTCAGTTAATTTGTGAAATATTCGTAATCATACAGTTCCGCTCGATGAAGAAGTAAGCATGGACGTCATTGGCAAGTCAAAGACAAATACCGTTTTTTGTAAATATAAAATGAACGCATGAAAGGATCAGGCTGAAACTTGGTAAAAGTCCTAAGAGAAAAGTGGGGAACATCTTGGAACTGATTCTGATTTTGGGGGACGCCGGGAAGGCGAATTGAATACTTAACATTAAATATTTTAATATAAAGATTATGGAAAAAGAAGCGACCGGGGGGCGATGACATCACAAGAAGGTGACGAAGTATAAATTACGATATTTAATGAAATAAGGCGTTAGAAAATATTTAGACGGTGTCACAATGATCAGGAAACTAAGATACAATGTGGAACCAGCAACGGGACATAATACAGTAAAAAAACGTAAATAAGAAATATTTTCTTGTCGAATTATTCACGGCAGCGAGATGATGCGCTTTTGTTCGAGCCAAGTATATAAAAACGCTGGGCAACAATGAGCAAAGAAGGAGTATTGCGCTACACTGACGCGGAGTTCACGCTAGCCGTCGTGACAATTTTAAATATTTTTTTGAACTTAACAAATTTTAAGACATCTTTAATGAGTTGTGTTCATAGTGTGCGGACATTTAAAGCGTAATGAACTAAAATATGACGACGCGCGTTTTATTGAACGGTGCCAGTGCGAAGATGTAATTTGTACTAGATCGCGGCATAAACTGGAATGGCGGACATGTTGATATGTAGAACAATGAAAGTCTTTTTTTTAAGGCGATAGAAAGGAATTTTGGAAAAATTGCAGATTAAATTACTTTCATTAATTTTTTGTTTAAATAATGACGCGAAGTATCCGCGCAATAGAATTTTAAATAATGAACAGTAACGAGGTGCCAAGTGTAAATGTGCGATGTTTATGTTGTGACGAATCACGCAAGTTTCGCGCATTGTGTGGCTGCTGAAGATGGTGCCAAGTGATACGTAGTGGCGATTGCACCGATAGAGTGTGCGATTCTCTGGAGATCGACCACGAACGTGAATTACGCTGTCGGTCGCGGCGACGGTCGAGCAAAAGGGAAGTGAATTGCATGGATTATTTATCAACGGTGACGCATTCTGTAGAAGATCAAGTGCTGTTAATTAGCATATAAGTAAATTCATAAAGAGTATACAGAATGCGCATTCAGTATGAATGAGATTTGCGATTTTAATTTCAGTGTGAATGATATGTTGTTTTCATTTTTTGTTTTATTTGTTGATTTTTGTGTTACGTAAAGGGTATTTGCTTATGTATATGTGTTTTCAGAGGGTAACGATGATGGTCATATGTTAGCTATTCAATGTGTTTGGAAGGGAAGAGGGAGAAATAATTTTGGTGATTCAGTAAAAATTCTGAAACAATGCGTTATAATTTAGTAGATAGATGCTGACCCGCACCATGCCGTCGCTTCTGTATAGAAGCAACCACAGATTCACGCCAGTAGTAGAATCAGAGTAAGTAATTGGCTAGCAGACGGGCAAGGTTGAAGTCCAACAGGTGCAAAGATATGTGTTGTTAACCAGGCGACCATATTTATTTGGCAGCAAGGATCAGATAGAGAGAAGATAGGTGGATAAAAGATAGATAGAGAGAAGAGCGAGAGAGTAGGCAAACGGTTACGTTGGCAGCCCAACGTGAGAGATAAATCATTATTCGGCAGCCCAACACAGGTTTAATTCGTTTCAATATAAAGAAAATCATATCAATTCACATTGTATTTTTTTCTAATATTTTGAAAGTATTTCTTTGTGAATCAATTTTACATTAATCAAAGAAAATAATTGAATATATATGTAAGTAAAAACCACATTTTTATGCTATTTAATTTTTTGAAAAATGTAGTATTAAATAGTTTTTAAGAACTATCGGGAGCCCTGGGCTCGGACCTTCCGGGCCCGTTCGTTAACACGGCACGAAGTAGCAGTAGCAAGAAACAAGAGCACACAACAGTAATGACACAGAATCCCACACGATGCATAACCAAACAAGTGCCTACTGTCAAGTTGACAGAAATCCTGGTTTCCAGAGAGGAAACAACGAAACTTTGAAAATAAGATCTTAAGTTAATATTAAGCATATTTTATCTGATATATTCTTAATTATTGTTTACAAAAGAAATTAATATATTTGTTCAAAATGAAAACAAAAATATATTAAAATATAGAGTACGTATAGAGAAAGTTAAGCAACGCTAACACTGCAGAAAATCGATTTAGAATTTCAACGGAAATACACATTTTTTAATTTTGAAAGACTTTCTTTAACATTTGGGAGTCCTTTACATGAAGCCCCCCGGACATTTTCAAAATTATCTCAAAAATAGATCGAAATTTTTTCTTGTTCAAAATTTCTTGCAAGAATAGAGTAAAACACACTTATAAAGGTGGCGTAGGTTCAATTTCACTGATTACTGGATTTTCAATAATTGCAAAAGTGTTAACTTTTTCGGGGACTTCCAACAACTACAAAATTGAAGATAAAGATTTTTCTTTCTATTGAAATTTGTTCTCCATAAATATTTCTTTCATTTAGGTCATGTACATTTTTTGAAAACTTCAGTTCTTTTCGCGCAATATTGCAAGGGCTTTGTGCATTTTAAAATAGTAACAAAAACAATATTTTCTCGAAAACGGCTCCACATTTTTTTTAACTTTTGGTAGGGTTTGTGCTAAATATACTCTGTGAGATCACATAAACGTCATACTGCTCTATTTTTTCTTCTTTTTTTTCTCGAAAATGTGATTTTTCGAGTTGTTTCTGACGTCGTTAATATTTAGATCAGCAAGAATTTGTTCACATTATTTTATTTATGAATACATGTGCTTTAAATAATGTCAAATAAAACTCTTCAAAAACTCAACAGTTTTCTGTGATAATGAGCTCAAAATTCCGCATTTTCAGAAAGGCTCAAAGGATATTTTCTCAAAAATCGCTCCAATTTTTTTCTTCAAACTTTTCCAACGGATAATGCTAATTGTACTGTTTAATATGACACATAGTTTATTTTGGGGTATTCTTTTGTTGTTTTAAAAAATTACACAAATGTAATTTTTTTAAATCTCTCTCGCACCGTTAATATGCACATTTCCAGCGATTTGTAAACACTACTGCATCTGTGAGTGGAAGTGCTTCAAATGACTCCCAATGAAGTTTTTCGGAAACTCAAAACTTTTCTGTTATAAAAGAGCTTCAAATTTCGCATTCACAGTAATGCTTAAACGGCATTTTCTTAAAAACGGCTCAAATTTTTCAATGAAAAATGCCATTTAAGACGTTTTACTGTTCTTTAATATTCTTAAAGTAAGTTCTACTAATAGTAAACCGGAAAATTCAGAAAATTGCAAAAAATGTCCTTTGAGCGGCGATAGATGGCATTTGGCAAAAGTAGGTGGCAAGGCGCAAAAGCTAGGCCAGACTACATAAATTCGAAAATTAACTAGAACAAGAAAGTCTGTGCCATTCTGTAGCACCACAAGTTACGGTTTTCTAACTCAAGATTACATCAATAGGAAATCTTGACTGACTTACAGGGGCCCTGGGCGGCATTCGTTTGATGAAATATGTTGCCAACATAAACGTAAGTTTTCATGAGTCGTTTTGCCAACTGTACGGCGACTGACCTGCACAACGCAGCGTGTAATGGCAATACAATTGGGTAAGCTTAGCGAATCTCGAGGAAAAACGAAAAGAAATACTTGCACTGGTGTCAACAAATACTTTGCATAACATTGTTCAATGTCAATTACATTAGACTCCGGTTATATTGAACTTGGGGGTAGTGAACCCTCGGTTATAGTGAACTTACGTCATTAGTCCCGTTTCACTTACATTACGGGTCAATCCATTTTAAGTGGCCCAGAATTTAATAAATTGGTCGCTCTGCCAACTCGAAAAAAAAATCATATTTTGTACATAAATTTCCTTATGTTTTGGCTGTTCAGAAACATCTTAAATTTATTTTCACTGTATCTGGTTTACAAATAGCGGCCATTTTTGTTTTACGCCAAGCGCCATTTTTCGTTTGTACACATTTACTCGTTTCTAACTTATTCAGCTTTGGGTTGTTCAATCATTCTATAATAAAAGGCACTGGATTCAGTATACTCTGGCCTACAAATCAAAATATTATTTACCTACCTTGTGCATATTATTTCAAATTCCTTTGTTCGTTTCCTACATTGGAGCTTTTGTTATACGTTTACAAATTAATCTTTTGGAAATTCTTTAAAATTGTTAATTTATTTGAGTAAAGTTTATTTCATCTGTAGTCTTGAATATACAAAGTAAAAGTATTTATTGGTCACATGCGTCTTTAACCCCTGTTAACATGCAACCCTGCAGGTTTCTTAAGTGCACCTGTATGTTAAGAAATTTAACATCCTTAGCAACGTAAACAACCAACGATGCATCGCAAATCAAATGTTTGTTAACAAAAAACATGACGATGTGCAAAACAAATCAGATTCAAACAATTCAGAAGTAATTCACATTGGTTTGGGGAACAATTATTCTTAATTGTAATATTGTTAATAGTACAATTAGAAAAATGTATATTAGGTAAATTAACATCATTTTCCTCACATTCCACCAAATGAAACTCTACTCTGGTATTCATATTTACTGACAATGCGAAGGTGTCGCCGCTGGAAGTCAACGCGCCAATTTCCTAACCGAACGTCGTTTCTTTAGGTACTATCTTTAGGTTCAGAAGAATTATTTACATCTATCGTTCTCGTACCACGGTATACGAATATTGTTTATATTGTGAGCTTCTGCCCTGTCCAACGTGGGCTGGCTGCTTGCCCGGCTGCCAGTGGTAGTGAGAACTCACCTGCGTAGCCACTTATAGAATCTGGCAGAGGATTCGGGAGACATGCATGACTGGATTCTGGTTTTCTATCATTGAACGAGCTGATTATATAATAAATATTGCTTTAATTATACTAATACCCACCCAAGATAAACGCTTATGCCCCATACATCATATCAGTACTAAATTTCAATTGACGCCTACTGCGCTCTGACTATCTATTCCTCTCTCTCCCTCTTAACCGTCTTTCTCTCCACCTTTTGATTTAAATGTTCGTGGGCGGTTGCCCCATTTGGCGATCTCACCCGAATGCTGCGTGCTCGGCGCTGGTAGGTGTTGATCTCCGGTGGCAGCGAGGCTCAGTCAGCTCCAGTCGACGCCGGGTCTCCCTCGCAACTCGCTGAAGTGGCGGCGTGGCGAGAGCGATGCCTCAGGGAAGGCGCCTTCCATCTTCCGTTGCTTCGGGTGGTGCCCGCACATGTGGGACGGACACGCTTACGTGCGTACACGCGGGAACGTCCACGCTTGTACCAGTTCACGTTCGGCGGCTAACGCCTCAGCGCGAGACACTGATCGCGGCACTCGGCAGCCATACGGCGACGCGATACTCAAGAGGAGCCGAGCCCGGAGCGATAAAGTTCCGACTCGCTCAGAAAGAGCAGAAGCTCGCTCACCGAAGAATTTTCAAATAAGATGACTGTGGAAGCTCCTATCTTCCTATTTATGGCACGCGCCATTCCCTCTCCCGTCCCGATGATGCGGTGGCTCTCCGCCAATCACGCATCGGGTTGTGCGTCACGTGACTTGACTCATCTTGGCGTACGAACCGTCAAGTAGCGCCATCTGTCTATTCTATTAACCGCCCTGTGACGTAGGCCTTCGCGCCCTTTCACAAGGCGAGACGCGCCCTTCCAATGACGTCAGGGGTTTTTCCTTGGCGTGGGTTTGACAAGCCGTTGGGCATTTCCGTCCCTTTGTTCGACTTCCTGAGGCTGAAAGGGATTATGGCCGAAATACCTCGTGGTGGTCTGTGCCGCTATAATATAGATTTATCACAAAACCCCCACAATATCGTAGTAACCACGGTGGAAATAATTTCCACCATGGTACTAACGTGCCGCAGCAACAGAATTCATGTGTTTACTATTGTAAAGTCAAACATTTCCGCATAATGTATATTGTGACCGATAAAATGCTGAACATACCACGAAATGTTAGTGTTATTACTGCCTCATCCGAATTAAAATCTTGACTCCGCTATGCTCCGCCTAGATTTTTAACTGTTGGCCTCGGCAGTAATAAACTCCTAACATTTCTAACTATTATTAACGTACGCAATACACTGACTCAAACCTCACCTGTTCTTAGTTCAAAAAGTTTTAAGACACTATCAAATGGCGTTACTGCCTGCATTTTTCTTTTCATATTAACGAAAATCTATTAGAAATTTATGAAATAAAAATTGCTAGCCTTCAGGGAGTATCAGATTGGAATGAAACAATGGCATTTCGCATCGCGCTCGAAAATTTCTATGAATTACGTCTCATTGTTGTGACATGATTTAGCTGTATGAAAAAGTTACAATTGTCAAATTTGTGTTGATATTTGCTTGAAAATATTTAGTTTTCGCGCCAAATGTTCTATTTGTAACGAGTTTTACAGAAAATGACGACTGAGATGTGTTAATTCGGAGAGAAATTGTGGTATAAAGTGTAATGATTTGTGAGACTAGCCCGCAAGAATGCGTGGGACAAGGAACTTCTACATAAGCAAAGAGGAGCCAATAATTAAAGAAACAATAGACGACAGCGCCGCGTAATAATAATTATTAGGAAAGTAATGGAAAACAAAAGGGGGGCAATAGGCATTGTGACCAGTGAATAGAACCCAAATTTAGGAACATTTTGAACCAAGAATCACGTTATTCGAGCCACGGGTTCCGTAAATATTATAAATGGTATAAATTGCATGCAGACGGCGGAGTTGAAGACATGGTGACCATTGTTGTACCTCTGAAAGTATATAATAAAACGAGTTTTATTGAATATCCAGTGAATGCCTGGGTGGATTTTGGCCAAACTTACAGAAATTATAGAGAAAAATATTTAGATCAGGGCAAAATTAGTTACGGCGCGGGGGAGAATTTATATAAGGCTTTAATAAATCAGTATCCAATTCCATAGCATAGCGAGCTAAGAAAGAATTAAAAGAGCGACCGAAGATGTAAGTGACGTCATCACGAGTGGGGAAGACGGAAAATAGAAGGTTTTTTGGAAAAAGGAAAACGGGAAAGGGGAATTCGGTAATGTGATAATTACAAACCAAAAGTTAATAAAACTATGAAAGAGAGAGTAAGACGCAAGATGCCCCAAAACAGTGAAAAATGTAAACATTTTCGAACATTTATTATGGTGATGGGCATATGTTTGGAAAAAAGACAGTCACTTGGATTGTGTAGACCAACAATGCAAACTGGGTTACAGACAGAATGAGTTCGGACGTGAGGATGATCGCACGTGTTTTTGTGTTAAGTTTTTGAAAATGTTTGCGGAAGTGTCGTGTAAAACGTTATTAAGTTATTTTGGTTGCATAAAAACAATTGTTGAGACTGAGTGTACCGAAAATTTATTTAAATTCATTTAGAAATTCACGAAAAAAATCCGCATAGACAAAATTTACGCAAATTAGGTGTCAGGAAATAGGAGCGTCGCGAAAGATATACATATCGCGGGATATAGAAATAACATTCAGGGAAGACGCGATTAAGACAAAAAACAATAATTGTGGATGCATTGGCAAACTTTAAACGGAGGAGTGCATCGAGGATCTGGTGGCAGCTGAGGGACTGCGTGCGTAAATAATGCACGTGACAGCTACCAGCGACGGGCGCCGACGAAAGGTGACATCGCTGCAAAAAAGGGAAGTGGCACGAATTGTGCAATAACTGTATTGTTTTTTTTCTGATCTGTTTACGCTCCATTCAAAAGAAAGAAAAGAAGTTCTGTCGAAGACCAAGTTATGCTATTAGGCTAAGGATAATAAGGAAGGTCACGACAGAATGCGCATTCTGATGGATGGACGAGATTTTTCTTTGTATTGTAATTTCAGTGTGTATGTTTATTTTTTTTTCTGTGTGTTTATATATTCGTATTGTTATGTTTCGTAAGTCGGAGGGGCTGATTGTGTTAATGAAAAGGGATATCAGAAAAAAAATCCTAAATTAAATGCATGAGCATCCCAATGGCTCATAATTGCCGTGATTCCATGTCTTTTTATTCTGTAGTGGTATGAATGTTGACCCAGGCACGAACGAAACGGACCCTTCCTTCAACTCCGTGCGGAGTGAGCGCGCGGACTGCGACACGGTAAGAAATAAACAATATTACGAGCTAGCAGAGGTACGGGCAATCGCTAATGTGGCACCCAATTATAATTCAGGGCTAGGGCAGGGCAAGATAGTGCTTGTGACGAGGAAAAGATTACAATCGTCGTGAGATTTTGTAAGAGAATATTACAGTGGCGCACTAACGTGGGCCATCGTGTTTGATTAGAAGTAGTATTTTGTTACATTGGCGCCGCGACGTGAGGCGTCGCGGTATCAAAGGAGCGCGCGGAGAGAGGGTGAGATTATATTACAATAGTTTTGCATAATCATTACTAAAGGCGAGAAATGATGTGCTGTTTATCCCCACTAGTTGTAAATAAAAATATTCTAATATTTCACAATTCAGGGTTCTAACACTTTAAATTCGATTGCAGATACATTACTTGCATTTGCTCACGCTGTATTAATTTAAACATCGTTCGCTTAACGTACTTCAGGCTTCAACTACTGCCCGTTGAAGACGCATCATTCGCTTCAGACCAGTAAGCAATATTTCTACAGGTTATAAAACACCATTTTTCGCGGGTTAAAAACGCTATTTCGTTCGTTCCACCGCACGGTCGTTCTTTATCTTGTTCTCGCGTTAATGAATCGATACTTTCACGTGGAGAGCAGAAACCGGCGGCTCTGGCAAGCACCGGCAAGCACTGTCAAGATAGCGGCCGCGGGGTTAGGACTGGGTTAGGTTAGTGGGCATTATAAATATTCAATTCGCTGACTATTATTGTTTCAGTGAGAAATAACATTAAATGTTATTGTCTATTTTTTCATTCCTTCAACGGATTAAAGGTCTTTAGTGGTGAATGTGATTCTCTTGTTGGGCCCATTTGTCAAAATTCAAAACCACATATTGCATATTTGACAAAGAATAATTGAAATTACGTTTA
This sequence comes from Teleogryllus occipitalis, assembly GCA_011170035.1. Lineage (NCBI taxonomy): Eukaryota > Metazoa > Arthropoda > Insecta > Orthoptera > Gryllidae > Teleogryllus > Teleogryllus occipitalis. Next base: position 25,575 of record BLKR01001157.1, on the reverse strand, counting down.
TAATTTTTGATTTGGTACTGTTTTGAGTGTTGTAAATATTTTCATTCCTTATTATTTAAACTATGGCTTGCTGGAACAACAACACTGATAATGATGCTGCCACTCAAGAAATTGAAGCCCTGTAAGTAATGTATTTGTTTTGACATTTATGACTGCATATTGTTGAACTACAGTTGTCATTGTTGGTTTGTGTAAACATGCATGAATGAAGTTTAGATCTTACAGAAAGAAAGCATAATACAGATACTTTTGTTTACTGTTCTCAAATTGAAGTGGTCCTGCAATCATTAAGTCTGATTTTTTCTAATTCTATTTTGTGAATATAATTTTTTTTAAACACGAGGATCATTTCATAAGTTGCAAATATTTTATTTTCTCCAAATGAATGGTAACAGTGCATTTACTGGTGTATTTTTTAAGATTGTCATAAGTTCTTCTAATTGCCACCACCAAATGTTATTTTTTATTTATTTATTTTTTTTTTAATTTGTTGCGTCTATTTTGACGCAACGCGTCTATTGAGTTGACACACCTGAGTTGTGTGGTTTTATTTCAATCTCGTGTATTGCCTACTTACTAGTACTTTTTTAGTACTGACCCCTGAACAAGGAAGTAAGTTTTTTGGTTATTGGTCCCTATACACCTTGTTTATATTTATCGGGCATACATTAACTTCCACACCCTAGTGATCACATAGAGAAAATGGAGATATCTTTTCTCAGTTTTGAATCTTGAAAATTATTAGCACCATTCATTATCATTTCCTGCAAAAGATAGGAGTTATCAGCCAAGAATGTAAGCAAGAACTGTAAATTTAAAAATAGTAGAGAGAAGGAATCATACAGTTTCAGACTCCCCAGGCACTAATGGAATGTTTATTATACAGGCGCGCGCACGCACGCACGTACAACAAACACACACACAACAAACAAACAAACACGCAAACATACACACAAACTTATCAGATCCTTATACCTGACACATGTTTTTCTATGTATGTCGACTCGCTGAATTTGAATCTGAAGCCATAATTTTGCCATCACCCGCCAGTTTTTACTTTCTCGCTACACCTCATTTTAAATCGCGAATAACCACCATGGCATTGTATATTTTGTTTTCGATGGTTGTCAGACCCGAAGAGTTGACACATGTTTCTCTACGTACGACGCGCTGAAGCCGAATCCGAAGCCAGAATTGTGCCACCACCCTCAAGGATTTTTCTAATCTCTAAAAATCATCGTGAAATTTATAATTTGTATTTATAGTTGTATTCAGCGCGTCGACATGTAAATCAGGCATATGACAGAGTTTGACATCAAGGCCTCCTAAACAAAATGCTAACTTTAGGTATACCCGAATTGCTACTAAAGATCACGGAAAGTTTCCTCACGAACAGATCGTTTGTAGTGAAAGTCAATACAGACACATTTACCCCTCACGCTATTGCCGCAGAAGTACCACAGGGTTCAGTTCTCTCTCATTATTTTAACATTTTCAGTCATGACATTCCAATCCAAGGCGACTCCAGCGTTACTTTATACGCTGACGATATTGCACTATTCACCTCTCATAGCGATATCATAATAGCGAAAGAGAATATTCAAAACGATCAAAACAATTATATGAAATGGACTTAGAATTGGAGAATAAAGCTAAATCATACTAAATGTCAAGCAAAGATATTCACATTACGCAGACCGAAAAATCATCCCGAACTTAACGTAAAGGGGAATCTCATTCCATGGGCCTCTTCACCGGGGAAGTACCTAGGAGTATTATTTGACAAAAGACGAACGTGGAAACCCCACATCCACGCAACTGCTAATAAAGCTTTGGTCAAAACATCAAAAATGTTCCCTTAATTAACTCTCGATCCTCCATTAGTATAGAAAGCCGAATATTACTGTAAAAAATCAATTATTCAACCCACTCTAACCCATGCATGTCCAGTATGGGGTGGCGTAGCACTCATTAACGAAGTTAGTTGCATTCCAAAATAAGTTCCTAAGAAAGACCCTCAAGGCACCATGGTTTATTCCAAATTCCCAAATTCATTGCGAGCTAAATATATTGCCACAAGACGAACACAAGTAAAATATCCGACCATTTCTATCAAAATCTTTACTCTTCACCCTGTTCCACAATATTTAATCTGGGCCGTCGTGCTTCACGGCTCCGAATTAAATCAAGGTTCCCTAAGGATAGACTGAGACCACCGTAACTTGTTTTTTACACCCTTCCTAGCGCTACCTTAACTTTTAACGTTATACCTCAGACCAAACCTTGAAGCCTAAACAAACCTTCGAAACTTAGACAATGTTCACGAGTAGGAATGAATATTCCTTGCTATGGATGACCATATCCAAAATGTTATATAAAATGTACTAATTTCAAACTCCTCGAGAGACAGAAATGACGAACGAGAAGAAATAAATATAAAAAAGAAATTAAAAAAGCGCGTCGACATATGTAGAAAAACATGGGTCAAGTGTTGGATCTGACAACTTTTGGCTTGTGGAGAGTATAATACTACAAAACACTAAAATTAGTATTAGCATGTGTTTTACGCGATAAAAAAAAGCTGTAGGGTGGTGGCGCAATTCTGGATCTGGATTCAGCGCATACGCATTCGGCATGCACAGAGAAACCTGACCTGAAAACAAAAACTATAACGGTGGTATTACGATGTTTTTCGCATTAAAAAAATAAAACTGGAGGATGGTGGCGCAATTATGACCAGGTGCGAATTTAGCGCGTCGATATACGGAGAGAAACCTGTATCAAGTCTTTGGGTCTAACATTTTTTAACTTTCTCGTACAAGTACGTATATACTGAGCAATATACGTAGTATAAAGTTATGTAATGCTGCGCAAAAAACGGGAATTTTCGGCAGAAAAAAATTCATTCCCGGGCCCTGATAACAAGAATGTGGATAAATCCAGTTGCTAAATTAAGAGAAAAAATCCTCTAACACGTGGTGTGCTCGGAATCCCTGTTTGAAGGGTCCTTGATGAAAAACCAATTGAAAGCAAAACGTCTGTGCGGCCGGCAACACTAGCTAGTAACGCATAAACCATTCGTACGGTCTTTTCCAAATTGATGAATCCTGTGTCCATCTGGCTCTAGTTGAAGCTTTGAAATTTTGAGAAACATTCTTTAAAAATTTGGGGGTACTTTACATGAAGCCCCCCTGAAATTTTCAAAATTTTCTCAAAAAACGGCTCCAAATTTTTTCTTTAAATTTATTGCAAGAATAATGAAAAATACACGTATAAAGGTGGCATAGGCGTTAATATGCACATTTCCGTTGATTTGTACACATTATAGCATTTGTGAGTGGAAGTTCTTCGAAAACTCAATAGATTCCTGTGAAAACGAACTTCAAATTTCACATTTACAGTAATGCTTAATCCCCATTTTCTTAATGGCTTCAATTTTTTCAATAAAAATTGCCATTTAGGAAGACATTTTAATATTTTTATATCTTTTTAATATTCTTATAATATATTATAAGAATATTAATTAAATCATATATATATATATATATATATATATATATATATATATATATATATATATATATATATATATATAGTTGAGAAAATGTGAAAAATTGTACTTTGAGCGACGATAGTTGGCAGCTGGCCAGAGAATGGAGCAAGACCTTAAAGCCAGTCCACACCAAGAAAATTAGAAAAATGTGCTACAAGAAAGTCTGGGCCATTCTGCAACACTTCTAGTTTTATTTAGTGTGCCTGCAAAACATGTGTAACAGTTTAAAACGCGAAATCAATACTTCGCAGCATTATGTTCTCTGTACTACATATATTACTCCATTTATATGTACATATGGGAGAAAATAAAAATGAACACATTTTTAGCTATTTATTTTTTATACCTTACTATTTATTTTTTATTCTGCTGTCTGTGGTAATGTCTCCTCCCTCACACACACTGGACAAAATTTTGGTAGCCTCACAAATTATAATAATTGTCAATTATTTTTGGTCTTCAAACTGTAAATTTTTTAAAAATTTAATTAAGCACTGCATTTTCATTTTATAAGTATGTTTTTCTTCGACTTTCATAAATTTCACAATAATGAAACCAATTGATTATTCTATATTGTAAATTCATTGTTTATAATTTGTTTTAAGTCTTGATAATTCTTGAATGTTAGTTAAATATGAAAAGCAAAAAGAGAGAGTAATATGATTACTTTCTTTATCCCTGTGTGCATTTCGCACGTTATTTCAACAGATTATCAGCTATTAACTCACTTTCTTTACATTAGAGGTACATTTTTCTCTTGTATATTTGTTGATAATGAACTGTAGATTTGCCCTTCATTTTTACAGCACTGAAAATGCAGTGGATGCAAATTCAGACTATTACAATATGTCTCATCGAAGACGTGGAACTGCTGTGATATTTAATCATTATTACTTTTCAATACATGGTTTTAATGCCAGGGCTGGTACCAATGTTGACTGTGACAAACTTAAAGAAGCCCTGAAGCACTTGGGGTTTGAAGTGAAAGTATACAATGATTTGACTTGCAAAGATCTAAAGCAGAAAGTAAGAGAAGGTAAGAATGTAGGTAGTTTATGTGTTAAATTAAAACTACCATCTCAAAATATGAAGGTTTTAAATGCTTGATGACTTTCTATATGAATTTCTCTGCATTGTTCTGTAATTCTTATCTTTTTTCATAATCAAGGCCAGAAAAATAAAACACGTTAAAAACTTTTCAAACATTTTGATATCCCTGAGCACTAATTAGTGCATATTACAAAATAAAACAAACTTGCAAAGTTATTTAGTACTTTTAAAAAATTGTAACATAATTTTAAAAAATTGTAACATGTTAAAATGTTTATAGTTAATCTCAACCTTCGACAGAATTTGTGTTTAGTACTTCTCTGTGTATTGTTTATTTCAGAGGCAAAGGCTGATCATTCAGAAAGTGATGCTTTTGTAATGGCAGTTCTCACTCATGGGAAAAAAGATTTTTTATTTGCAAATGATAGACCATACAAATATGATTTCCTCTGGAAGAATTTCACTGCTGACAAATGTCCTTCATTGTCAAATAAGCCTAAGCTATTTTTTATTGAGGTAATATTATATCTTCTCATTCTTTTTCCATGTCACTGCTTTAGAAATAGGTGTGCTTGTCTGAAGGTTGGATTTTGTAAGAGAGAGTAAGAGATTTTTAAGGTATGAGAAAGATCCCCTTCAGTGTTTATACTGCTGTTGGAAATTCTTCATTGCCATTTTCATTAAAAAAATTAAAATCAAAATGTGTGTATTGCATTCTTTGTGTTTTGTTTAATAGGCATGTCAAACATCTACATCAGATTCAGAAGCTATACAACAGGAACCAAAAGGAGATGATGAAATTCTACCATCCAAAAGAAATATAAATCTATCTGGTGACTTCAATTTCTTTTTTCATCCTGATTTTCTCATTGCATTCTCTACAGTTCCTGGTGTGTTCTATTTTTTATTTTATTTAGTAATAAATAATGTTGTATTTTCGGCTACAGTCTTGCATTGTTTGTTGCAGGTGATTATTCTTTTCGAAATAGGAAGAATGGAACATGGTTTATACAAGCCCTATCTTCAAAACTGAAAAAACGTGGAAGAAACTTGAATTTGCAGTCGCTTCTCACTGAGGTTTCTCAGCATGTAGCATACAGTCATACATCTAATTTTCCTGATAATCCTTTGCTTGATAAAAGGAAACAAATTCCTTGTGTTTTTTATACACTTACAAAATTATTAATATTCCCAAAGAAATCAAAGAATCAAGAGCGTAATTTGACAGCACAATGTACGTACATATGACAGAATGTTCATCTTCTGTATTGTTATTTTTTTTAAATAATTTTCTTTTCATTCATGTCCATATATTAATATTTAATTGTGAACAAATAATACAAATGGTTTAAAATGTATTGAAGATTTCATGCAAGAAAGTATTTCATTGAAATACTACATAATAGAATTCAATAAAGCTGAAAACTGCCTCACCTTGCTCCCCATGATTTGGAGTACAATTTCTGGCACTCAAGGTTCTATTTAAAAAAAAAATCAAAGAACTCTCTCAAGTGCACTTACGCCTTTAGTTAACATTAAAATCAGCATACGAAAAGCAATATATTATTTTGCAAGTACAGAGGATGACACGCTGTATGAGCAAAATAACTTTATTAAATCAAGTGCCTTAATCTATTTTTCGGACTGCCTTTCAGCTTTATCAGATTAAATTAACTATCTGTAATTTAAGATCCACAGCAATTGTTTCAAAAATTGGAGAAATATGCAAATATGTTAGAATACAAGCAAAATTAATTAGATTAATAAAAATATTTAACTAAATCTACTTAAGAACCGTGTGGATCTACAGTGTACTTAAGAACAAGCCAAAGATATCTCTCTGCTGTCTCATGTGATTTCTGCTCAGTGCCCAAGTGCTATGGAGGTTATGGAGCTCTTACATTTCAAAAAGGTTCAGTATTTCTTATAGTGCTGAATATCCTGCTTCCCCTAACTCCATTATAACAAGGAAACAAGTGACTTACTTTCCTGAAAATTATGGTTAATCACTCTGATCTCATAAAGAGTTAATATTTTTTTATTTAATGAAATATGGTGCATTTAAAACAGGCATTTCTTAAATATTTTGTTACATTTACAACTATTAGGAAGTGAGGAGGAAAGCTTTGTCTGATGCTCAAGTGCCTTTTGAAATGAAGTAAAATTTAGTTAAGACAAGCTGTTTGTATTTTAGGAAAGTTTTTCTAATGTAAATGAATTTTAATTGAAGAAATGATTCACAAATGAACTGACAATCACAAATGGCACTCTAGTTGGAGGAGTTTCATAAATTTTAGTGAAAATGTGCTCAAGTGTTAACAAATAAGAACTGATGTTATTTTTTTAGGAGTCAGCAGTGTAAATGGACCTTGGCTTCCATTCCACTGTTGTTATTTATATATTGTGTGAATGTACAAATTATATTAAAATAATTGTTAATGTTAGTTACAGCTAACTCCTAAGTGCTCTCCCTAAATTGTTTTCTAATACAAATCAGAGATTTTTGAAGTTCCATTTCTTCCCATTCATTTTCTTGTACTGGGAAGAATATACTATGTCCTGATTTTACTTGTATTAATCTATTTTATTTCAAATGCAATAAGGGGATCAGTCCCTCTTCTACAGGTAAGCATTGGCTGCAATACGTAGGCCTAATTATCAATTTCACTGTGATCATTGCTTATTTTTCTACTTTTCTACGTTCATTGCTGCAATTATTGCTTATTTTTGTTTAACTTTAAGAGAACACTGAATTATTGTGAGAGTGAGTTAATCAAGGGTGGCTAAAGCTGTAAAGAAAATTACTAACTATGAAGCAATGTGCATGTATATACCAGAAGTTGTATAGCTTGTATCCTTGACCTGTAATTTGACAAGTAAAGATAGAGATGTGCAACTATGGCACTTTCATGGTGTCTCAATGCATAGACACATGTTCAGTAAAAATATTCTGGCAAGAATTCTATGGAAATGAGCTAGATATTGCAAACTTTATATTCTTGCCTTTTCACTGAAAAATCTTGGGGATTTTCTTTCAGAAATTTGAATTTGAATTTCTTTTGTTTGCTTCATGTCACACTTCACATGCAGACATGCTTTTAATTCTGAATATTTGACATTTCATTGTTGAGGCTATTCTATTGTTCAATTTCTCCATTTCATTTACTATGGTCAAATGTTAAACAAAGCCTCTTTTGTATAGCTTTGTGAACAATTTTGCTTTTGTTTTAAACACATTGCAATCAAATATGTTGCTGTAAAATTCCATCTTGTTCTGAGCTTTCTTTGCTCATAAAATTATTCAATCAATTATTACTAAAAGACAATGATAAATGATTAGAATTTTAATTCTGCTATGAATTTTCATTATTTCTTCCTCCATTTCTGAAACATCAACCTTGATACATTGGTTGGCTTTATATACCATGGATACTTCTCATGAAATGTTTCCACTGTTGTAACATTTAGTTTATAAAAGAAATAGCTTTCAAGTCAAAATTTATCCTCTATTTGGGAGAATATAAACAATACACAATGGTGTTTGCAAAACAAATTGTCATAAAATGGCATAGTCTTTAATTGTTCACTTTCAAATACATCATTGAAAAATTTATACCGATTTTCAATATGTAAAAGTTCCTACTAGATAACTTAAGGTGGGAGGATTATGACTAGATCTACTTTCAAAAAGGAGATAAAGAGACACTGTGCTGCTAATACAAATGGCACAGACCTGACCTTGATCCATGACAATCACAAATTCATGATTCACAAGTTGTGATGTTGAAGAGAGCTGAAAATGAAAATGACATCTTGAAAAATAGGCCTAAGGCAGCACACAGCAAGTTTAAAGATAGCTTTTGAAAATATTGCAGGTGTGAGTCAACAATTTATATACCAACCTTGTCTTGGCTGAAACAACAAATCGTTTCCGCTTTCACTCAAGTTGATTTATTAGTCATAAAACCTCACGTACCGTACTACTTTTTTAAAAAATATTTGTGATCTGAAATATAACTTTATGAAATTGCACTGTTAGGTTTGAGTACAAGTATTCTGATTCATTGAATGCTCAGCACAATCTAGGGAGAGCTTCACATTTGCTGTAGCTACTGAATATCTTTGTTTGAATGTTGAATATGTGATTCTGTGGCCTCATAATGTGTATTAAATGTGTATAAAGTGTATTAAAATGATTTGTGACAAAGATCTTCAAATATAGTGATGTGCAATCATTTTTTTATAGTTTTATGTTTGTTGTATTGTTATTATAAATGAAGAGTTTTATGTGAATGTATATTTTGTAATTATTGCCTATTGGAATTTATATTTATAAACTTTGCTATTGTTCACTAACTTTGTAAAAAAAAGTTTCTGAATTAAATTTTTTATCATATTTTTTCTTTTCATACATGTTTCTCATTATTATCAATGTATCTCATTATACTTAAGAAACAGTTGATGTCTTACCTTGAAGATGGTTTAATCTCAATTATTTTGTTTTCTTTAATGTACACTTTTAACTATGACATAAAAGTGCAAATTACCTCTACATGGTTTTTCAGTCTCCTTATACATAAAGTATTGAGAAAATCATCTAAAGCTGAATTAATTGGTTGCAAGATTTTGCAGAAATAGAGATTCTGGGCATCCCTAATACCAAAAAAGGTGGGTTCCCCCCTCCCCCTTCTTTTCTTTTCTTTTTTTTTTCTTTTTTTTTCTTCTTCTTCTTCTTCTTCTTCTTCTTTCTTTCTGCCAAACAGTCTGTCTATCACTCCTGTCTTGTCCCTCTACCTGAACAACAATCCTGTCTAAACCTCACACTAGACGTTCATGAAAATGGATATTCCCCAACCAATCTGGCCTGACTCGGAGGCCTGCAAATTGGAAACATCTATTTATTTATTTACTTTATGGACATTGAAGATTTAACATGAAGTGCAGCAACATAATACATTCTACAGAATATCAGAAAAAATTCATAGTAATAACAATACTAACATATAATCATTTTTTATCTGTCAATACTGAGATCTATCATACTATCACTTCTAAATTATAATCACTTACAATCCTACAAATTCTCGAGATCATATTGCTTACTGTATATTCTTGCAATAATTTTGCAAAACAAATGACTTAAAAGGTCTACATGCACCAGTTGCGAAAGAGGCCTAGTTTTCGTTTTATACCTTTATTTAGCAAAATTGATTTAAATATTTATTTGTATAATAACAACAACAACATATGTTTATTATTTAACAATTATGACCTCCCCTCCCCCAATGATTGGCTGGATCCGTACCTGAGTTGGACTAAGGAAGACTCAAAACAGCATTTGACTAAGAAATAATGAACTATCAATGTAGGAATTTATAAAAGAACACGTCATTAGAAGTTCTTGATGATTTGAGAGTATGGATATTCACTTCTGGAGACGTAATTGCCTCATTAAATACTTGGACCGAATCTAGGATGCCCAAACTGCATGCCAGAATTCTGAAAAAAGTGTGTTGGACCCTCTCAACGCTGTAATTGGAAATCAAAAACTAAACCGCTACGCGGTAGAGAGAAAGTTATGTCATGCTGCGCGAAAAAACTGCGAATTTTCGGCAGAAAAATTATTACAAAGCCCTGGCAACGAAAAAGTGGATAAATCCAGATGAAAAAATCCATTTAGAAAAAATCCTCTAACACTTGGGGTATCCAGATACATGTTTTGTGGGTTCTTGATACTGAAAACGCGATTGATGGCAAACAGTCTGTCAGTGAACAACGTTAGAGGCTCAACCGTTCATTCGGTTTTCTCCAAAATTGATATTTCTCAATCGATCTGTCTGATGTTGCGGTCCCTTGAATTTGAAACCGATATTTTAATTTTGGGGGTTACTTTACATACAGCCGCTGGGACATTAAAAAAAGAAGATTCCGACGTTTTTGATTCTACTTTTTTATGTGAATAGTGTGAAGGACATTTAAGAGAATGGTGCAAGACTCGATGTTCGTTGAAAACCCTGATTATTCGAAATTTAAAAAAATTCAAAACTTTTCTGCGAAACATCGCAATTTCCACCGCAGTATTACAATAGTTTCTCTTTACTTCTTATAAAGTATGCGTAAAAGTAAAAAATGAATACACTTTTTGAAAGTAGTGTTTATATTTTGAGACCCTCGTAGACAGCGAGGCCCCCGATGCCCGCCGGGTTCACGTATGCGTTAAATGAGCCCTGCCTATAAGTCTAATAAGTTAAAGTCGGCCCCGCCTATAATCGGCGGAGAGAACACAAAGTAGTCATTGCCACGGTGCGAGATTCTTTATTACTATCTGCTCAGAATCTGATCGACAGAATCTTATCCTTTGTAGTAACGTATCAAATCCAACGTCACGAGCCCAGTGAATGAATGTGAAGAACGACTCCGGGTTCGAGATCTATTTCGTTGTTCAAATGTGAATGATGCGTTTTAATTTAATTAAAAAAGTATTTTAACGTAAAAGTATGCGTTGCTTACACTCAGGGGCTATTTGTTTATTAATCGCTTAGGCCGAAAGCCGGAATTCTACCATGAAATTTGACCCGCGTAGCGTAGCGTCAAATCGCCTTTAAAGTTTAAGCATGGATGAATAATACGATTATAAATACGAGGCCATCCTGATCGCGAATCCATACTTTAGTTCGCCAGTTCTCGCGGAAGTGACACGATGCCCTCCTACAAGGTACCGGTAGTTTTTATGGCCTAGGGAGAAGAGAGCCTTACCAAGCTACGAAGAATCGGGAGAACCCAGAGAGTACATAACGGGAGAGCCACTAGGCATCAGGTTGGCACGCCCCTATATGTTACAAAATATATCAGGTTGGCACGCCCCTACAAAATTTTATAAATTTTGGGTTGGCAACAGCTTACCAACACTGAACAAACGACGACGGAATCACGTACGTTTTGTTGTTGAAAGATTCGAGCAATCGTGCGCTTTGCGGTGCGCTTTCAAAGTGCATCGCGTGCATCGGCTGCAGATCGTCTGCGAGAATTTCCTTTGGAGGTGATGCAAGTACAGAATGTTGAGTACCTGTCAATGACAGGCTGTCATTAAATAAATGTGATTTGAACGCAATCGCAGAAGTGTCTTAAGAAGAACTAAAAAAAAAAAAAGTGATTTGAGAAATGAATATTATATTTCGACGTGCTACTTCTTTTAGAACTTCTTTAAAATATACTGATTGTATTTGTAGTGCAATCCCCGAAAATAAATCATATTCCCAACATGCAAAATCAACCGCCCGGACGTTTGCCCTTCATAGCAAAAAATGCCTTTTTCTCGTGACTGGTGTTGGGGTAGGTTTGGGGTTAGGTTACTGCGTTCTTAAAGATTTCAAGAATCAACGTTTTTTACCACAAGTGGAAGCAGCGAGACCATCAGGTGGAGGTGGTGGAGATGGAATTCCTAATCTACGAGACACATACAATTTTATAGCTGATGTTGTATCAATTGTTGCACCATCTGTGGTGTATATTGAAATAAAGGATCACAGAAGGTGAGATAATGCCAATATGTTCTCTAATGTATTGAATAAGTACATAAAATGTAAGATCCATTTATTTCTCAGGCTTGATTTTTTTACTGGAGAGCCTGCAACTGTTTCAAACGGATCAGGGTTTATTGTTAAAGAAAATGGTTTAATTCTTACCAATGCCCATGTAGTGATAAACAAGCCACAGACAACTGTTTTGGTAAGAATAGTTTTTTTTTCTTTGGTGGAATTGCAGGTATTATTTAAAATTATATAAAGGCATAGACCCTGCATTTTTGTATTTAAAGGTAAAACTTCATAATGGACAAACTTACTCAGGAGTTGTGGAAGACATAGATGTAAGGTCTGACCTAGCCACAGTAAGAATTAATTGTGTAGGTACAATTTTACATCTTCCAAACATATCATGAACTTGGATGTTAAATTTAAACTGAATTATTGTTAAAAATGTGTTATTTGATATTTCAGAAAAATTTACCAATTATGAAATTGGGTTCTTCACGACAGTTACGTCCTGGAGAATGGGTTGTAGCAATTGGCAGCCCACTTTCTCTTTCAAATACCATAACAACTGGAGTAGTAAGTTCTGTGAATCGTGGAAGTGAAGAATTAGGATTACAAGGGAGAGATATGGCCTATATCCAGACTGATGCATCTATTACTGTAAGAAAACTGAAAAATATATAAGATAAAGGCAGTTATTGTATGTATATTAAATAGTTGTAAAGGAATTGTTAAGAACATATTTCTAATTCAACATCTTGTTCTTGCAAAATGTCTAATAATAAATTGTCTTGCAGTACTTTGTAGTATATGGATGCAGTGGTTGTAGTGCACAATACTTTGAAGTATACAGATGATAAACAATGATTTTTTTTTAATTGACATACTAATTCCAAATGAATGCTTCTTTGAATTACTATTAATGTATTGAAATTTTTAAAGTAGTTTTGAGTATAAGGGTTTTGGTTTATTCATTATCAAAATGCCAAAAATTATTACTTTTCATTTCAGTTTGGAAATTCTGGTGGTCCTTTAGTTAACTTAGATGGAGAAGCCATAGGGATTAATTCAATGAGAGTTACTCCAGGCATATCATTTGCTATTCCTATTGATTATGCAAAAGATTTTTTGAAAAGAAGTGAACAAAAGAAATTACTTGGTAAGTGTATCAACATATTTTCTTGTTTTGTGAAAATCTTTCTGATTGTTAGAGAGCAAGCACAAGGAATTATTGCCAGGAAACAATCAATTGATTTTTATTGTACTGGCCCTTTCAGGTTAGATTTCTAATCCACTTGATCATCACCTTACAAGATTATGTCCTCTCTCCAACTGCTTATATCTTTGTTAATCCTTTATCTTATGATTAAGCTCTTAAACCTGTTACTAATGATGAGATCCTCACAACTAAAGCTTCAAGAATCAAATCAGAGCATTACCAACTGACAGTAACGGTTTTGAATTTTGTGCAAGAAAAAATGATCATAGCTATGTCCAAGATATGTCAAGCCATAATCATGGGAAAAGTCAATCAGGACTACATTCCTTGCTTGTAAAACAACTATGATATGAAATGGGCAAAGTTTATTAAAACCTAAATACCTGTGTTGGAATGCAATTATCCAAAACACACTTCTCTTTGTGACCGGGATTGGCTAAATTTGACCCAACCCCCTAACAAATTGAAATATCCATTGAAATGTTTTAATGATTTATTTTATTTGAAATCGTTAAAGTCTCAAATTTAATCACATAGGCATATAAACAAATACAACAAATTACAAAAGTACAAAACATAGTAAACTGACAATAAAATACAATCTTAATTTGCTAGTATTGACAACTTTCATTTCATCACACCAAATGCACAAACACAAAAACCATCTGAGTTAGCACAGAGTCCATTGTCCCTGCCAAGACTGACAGAGAAGTTCTGTTTTTGAGGCTGGAATGTAGTGGATTTTTGTCATTAGCTGTGTAGTTAAGTCGAATTCAATCAGTGACTAGAGGTATATTCTAGCAGCTGGCTGCTCTGATCAGTAGTTTTCCACGTTTTCTCCAATCACTATCAGACATATTCCAATAAGTACTCAAACAAATGGGCTATGAACTGCACCCGATCTTCGCTTTCTCAGTCTTGTCCTCTCTTCTCCCCTTTCAAGTACTATTTAACCATTATTGTCGGGAGCTTAGAGTTCGCTACAATAACGGACTAATGACCATAATGATTGACTGATGTTTCCGGGAACATCAAGAACTTTCGTACCAAGACAATACGAATACGAAATTATCTTGCAGGAAAGTGCAAATTTGTTTCAGAACATTGCTGTAACATCTTACCCATTTGTTTCCTTTATTATTATTATAATTAAATATAATAACCTTAATAAAAATGTGTTACCAGTAATGACTATATTTGTTAAAAATCTTAAAACGGAGGGCAAGGAGTTAATCCTTGAATGTTCTTCAATTTGACTTTTTGAATTTGAAGTATTTTATATTAACTGATGTTAGAAAGTAATATTTCTCAATAAAATGTTTTGATCCCTTTCTCCCTTCTTAAGTGTTTTTTTTCTTTCTTTCTTCTGTGCTAGGTATGAGTGTTAAAGAGAAGCCTCTTCGACGATACATGGGTATTACAATGTTAACTCTAACACCAGAAATTATTGCCGAGATGCAATTAAGGGATTCTTTTGTGCCAGCAGATATTTCACATGGTGTGATAGTATGGAAGGTAGTTGTAGGATCTCCAGCGTATAAGTGAGTATTTGTGGATATATTCATCAAGAATATCTGGAATAGTTTTAATGACTAGGTTTCAAAATATACTTATAGATAACAATGAACTCCATTATTTAATTAGTTAAAAATATGTATTAAAATATTGATAAATTGTAAACTTAGTATTACACTACTAATAGCTCTTAAGTGCTACTACTAAGAACTCTATGGTCTTTGATGAAATTAATTCTACTTATGGCAAATGATGTTAATAGTTTTTTTTTACTGTTGAGAATATCATGGCTAGTCATGGATTTTTTCAAACGGTAAAAAACTCCTTTTGTTACCATTTTATTTTTATACATTTAATGCCACAGATTCTTTTCAAATATGAAGAAAATGCTAGTGAAATTTTTATCCAGATGTTTGGACCTATTGGAAAACGGTGACAAATTTTAGAGAAAATGAATGGGAGCGTGTCCTTGATCACACTCAATTTACTCTGAACTATGCAAGATTAATGGATGAAAGTTAAGATCTCATGGCAGGAGCAATCTGTTTCATAGATCAAATGAAAATGCTACATTTTAATTAAAAAGTATTTTGACATAAAA
The DNA here is from genome assembly GCA_011170035.1 of Teleogryllus occipitalis. Taxonomy (NCBI): domain Eukaryota; kingdom Metazoa; phylum Arthropoda; class Insecta; order Orthoptera; family Gryllidae; genus Teleogryllus; species Teleogryllus occipitalis. Next base: position 10,105 of record BLKR01001157.1, on the reverse strand, counting down.
TACATTTGACAGACTGGAGGATATTTTATATTAATTACAAAGGCCTTTAAGGTCGAGGTCTTATCAAGAATGTTTGCATTCATGGTGAAGCTTCTACAATGCCTTAATGTTTGGCAAAGAGCTTCTTTGGAATAAAATGTGTTGTAAATTAAGAATTAGACAGACTGGAGAATGTAGTTTGTTAATTGCATAGGTCAAAAGGTGAAGCCTCATCTTAAAATTTGTTAAGCATAATGCAGATCAATTTGCCTTCAACGATTGGCACACCCATGTTGTCATGTGCTTTGTTCTCATTCCTTCACATTCTGAAGTATAAGGGAGAAGATATGATGGTGGAAATTATCAATGTTTGATTTTTAATTTTATCTGCAGGTCTTAATTTAACTATTAATTAATTAAACAATTTGATAATTAAATTTCACTTGCTTTACATCTATTTTACTTCATTAAGAATAATTGTTCAAATATTTAATTCAAATTTTTAAAATTTATGCTTTGCTAAATAGAATTGACTGTCTTTTCCAGAGGAGGACTAAGACCTGGTGACATCATCACCCACATAAATGGGAATCTGGTGGAGAGCGCAGGCACAATTTACTCATGTCTAGAAGGCAGTGGAACTCTAAACGTTGCTATCCTGCGTGGTGGACATCGATTGACTGTTGTTGTTCTACCTGAGGAGATATAATTGCGAAAATGAACAATTTTGTCATTTGCATTATAAATATATTATATTCTTTTGTGCATTTTATTTATACTTCCATTGTATATTTTGTACAGTATTGCAGTTAAGTTGATGTGTTATGTTTGGATTCATTGTCTTATTTTATTTACATTATAATAATTATTGGTTCAAAATCTAGATGAAATAATTTTCCTGTATAAATTACTTGTTATGCGAGACGCATTTTGTGTTCTAAAAGTGTCATACAATATGTAGTGTTCCATTAACTGCATTAAAATTTTAGACTTGTAATCCATAATTGATGGTTTGGAGGGGAGCTGTGACAGTATGTTGAGGAATCTTGACAGTATTTTTATAGGAAGATGACACAGAACTGAAAACTTGCCACTTGTTATGAATTACTGTAAACACATGATGTAATGTCTTGTGTTATGGAATATGTAAGTCACTTTAAAAATATTGCTTCAATAAGTCAATGAAACAAAAAATCTTTTTGCAATAAAGAATTTGTGAAATATTCTTTATGTTAGAAGAAATAAAAGATATAGTTTTGTTTAATTTGCATTTTTCATTCCGAGAATTTAACACTATTAAATAATGAAATTTTAAGGCTTGTTTTTATTGGAAATGCTTTCTTTACAGAATGAACAGTAATATTACTTTAAATACTGATTATCTATTCACCCTTTTGATTACACTAAATTTTACTTTGATGACCTTACTTTCTAAGAAGAGAAAGTAATGCAATCGGAAAACGGCGCATTTTTTATAGAAAAACTTCCGGGTCCTGGTATCGAAAAAGTGGATACATTTTTTTCTTATTTTGAGCAAATTCTTTCCCCTAACACGTTGTGTGGTCAGAATCCATTCGCAAGTCCGAAAAGTCGATTGACGACGAAAGTCTCGATTCAGTTCAGCAAATTTCCTCCAAAACTGATATTCCCGGATCGATTTAAATGAACTCTAGGCCCTGGAGTTTGAAATATTTTGATTTTTATGGTTACTACTTTTTCTCAAAAACCGCTCCAAATATTTTCTTTACATTTTTCCCGTAGAGAAAACAAGGGACGCTTAAAAGTACAGAGTAGATTTTATTTTCGTTTAAATCTGAATTTTCAAATTTACAAATAATACGAGAAAGTTTCTGCTGTTGTACCACTAGTTTTTCTTTCTCGCACTTGCTTCGTTAGACGAAAAAGTATTGCCATTCGCCAGAAACTGTGAATCTTCGAAGAAAATCTCTTTGCCGGACACTTAACGAAATAACGAATAAATTTTGTTCCAATCCGTATTCAGTATTTGAGTAACTGTGAGTGTGCGGATCCGAAACTCACTGTTAGATTACTTTCCGTCCACCAATCAAGTCATATGGTGTCATTCGACGCGTCTTGGTCTCCTGGTGGGGAACTGATAACACTGGTCAACACACATTTTGATGCCTCAAATATTAAACTTTTTCTCGGGTATTTCGTTAACCAAAAAATGCATTAGTTGTGCCCTATCAACTCTAGTTTCGTAAATACAGACTTAATTTTCTAGTTTCGTTAGTACATCATATACCCGTGTTCCACATTGTCTGCTAGAATTTGGGAGCATCTATGGCATAAGGGCATAAAATATTTACTTTACTGGTGTTAATTTGCTGGAAAATAAAAAATTGTTTTTATAAATTGAAATATATTAATCAGATAACTGTAAAATCGACAATTGATTCAACACCCACAACGGGTTTTTTTTAATTTGATATTTTTGGGTGAGATATGCCATAGCAGTCTCGCTGCATGTGGCAACAGTAGTCTACCATAATATATGTATCCCATTTTCCTTGGTGTCTCTCTTGCATTGGTAAATATCTTGGTGAAATCTTTCACATTACTCTTCACGTAGATCATCAAGTGAAGGGAAGCAATCCAAGAGGCTATGCAGATAATGGACCTTAATACGCCAGATCGATATGCAAAGAAGGGAGAATAATTTTCTAAGGTAAATTGGTTTCCCCTACAACTGGATATTTCCTCAGAGGTCAAGTTTTTCTTAGTGAATGCTCACTTTTGGCTCTGCTGTCTCACAGAAATATAAAGCGGGTTAGTTGATGTAGTCACTTTGTTGACCGAGAAGAAAATTCACCATCCTCAGACCACAACTTACCCACTCTCACAATCAGAACACAAATTATCAACTGATTTTCGTAATACAAAAATTTTTTTTAAACTAAAGAAATTGTCTTGTACCCTCCTTTCATCCAGAATGAGAGACCAACTGGAACAGAAGAGTATTTGTTGCTGTTGTGTAAGAGGTCACATTTCAACGTTCTCCTTGTGCTGTCGCCATTCATCTGTCTTTTATTCTGTAAACCCCACTTTTTAAAAAGACCTTCTGCACCGTAGAACACTAGGTTTTCTTCTTTCATAAAAGAAGCCAGAAAATCCTTTTCCCGTTGACGAAAAACTATTTGTTCCAGGTACAAGCAAATTCTTTTTTTTAACCGCGAGGCGAGCAATTCAGAAACGTTTTGGAGAGATTAAGTTCTCTGACGACGCCAAACAATTATTTTTTTGGTCCAAACATTCAGGCCTTGAAGTACTTAAAAAATCATAATAACTATTTCCATTTTCATAACCATCAGATAGTGAAGATGGTTCAGAGAGCTATTCCAAGTGATGGAATGATGAAACATACGTCATCTGAGAGTGAAACCGGCCTCCTAGCTGAGACTAGGTCAGAATAGTACATCCATTTGCTACAATTGTTTCGATTAATGCCATTAATGTTGGCAAGGCTAAAGTAACAATCATTAATATGATTTTTAGACTCTCTCCAGATCATTGGTGCGCCGAGTTATAGACTTATTGTACCATCTGTCCACTGTCACAAATGTTCCATACAAATCTTGATCTCCGAGCTTCCAAAATAACTCAAATATATCCTTTTTATGAACTCAGAAATAGGTTTTCTATTTTCCTTCAAAGAGTACTCGTCACATGTAGCAAAAGACATTCAAACACTGCTTTCTTGAGGAAGCTACAAATATATAAACTAATAAATAAGAGAATTGTAGATTACCTCGTACGTATCTGCGAGAACACTTTAGATTAGCGTGCATTAGATTAATCGCATTCACATCAGGTGCAATAAATTAACTCAAAATCGAAAAGCTGCGTGGATTAGCTATGTGTTTTTTGTTGATAGAAAGACAGGCTGGAAAGCCTTTGCAAAATGAAAAAAAAAAAAAAATATGGCAGGTATGGAGACGTTGGATAAATTATTGCGATTAAGAAACGCAAAGTTTTATTTCTAAATACATGACAAGCACGAAAAAATATGTGAATGGAACAGTGTACACTACTAGAAAGGCGCGGGGTATTCAAATTTGTCAGTTTGAAATTATAACGAAATACACCAAACATATATCAAAATGAACTGTGATTCCGAAGGTGACGAAAATCGTTCTTTTCACTTTATCTTCAAAACTAGAGCTGATGCAGCCAAACAGCATTTTTGGAATCAGCGTCCCCGAAATGCATATAATCAGCTTTAAAATTTCAGGCACAAAAAAAGTTGTTTTTTCCCTTGTGTAATTTGTTTTCGGATTCGGCCAGAAGATTTTCAGAAACATCTGAAAACGTGTTTTAGCGCTGCAATCTTTGTGAGTAAGCCGGAAATGAAACCCACACCGCCCAAATATATCTATTGCCCTACCACTCTCAAAAAAAACTTTCCACTGCGCATTCCCGTATGTGGCCTCCCCCTCCAAAGCTACTAATATTTCCCCGCTTGCCTGCGCTCTTTGTCACAACATAGCTCTCTCTCTGTCTTTCTCTGGAGGGTCGCGCGCGGAAATTCAACACTGCGAGTTTGGCGATAGCGCACTGACGAGTGAGTAGGATCAGACGAAAGGCAGCTTACGTGTTTCTACAGAAGGGATTGTCCAAACGATCAACAGAAAATAAAGCCGTGTCTAAGATTTATTCCACGTAAGATGTGACCCAGAGAGCTTGGCAATACCAACCTCCCGTAAACCACCCGCCATACATACTACATTGACTTAGGGACTTTTGATTACCATTTAAGTTGGAGAAAGTAGGTGCCAACCCCAACGTAAATTCCCCACGTAATGGAAGTACAGCTGCCAGGGACATTTTTTTGGCTGGAGACTGGCATGCATGCGAGCGAAATGAATTTGTGCCAACTTCAACGGTTTCAACCAGCAAAACGTGTGGAGATTGTGAGCTTATGCGAGTGAGCCGCATCCCGCACTTGCGTGCTAAAAAAGCCATTTTTTTTTGCGATTTCAGTGCGCGAATTGTTTCCTAAGGAAAATCTTATTGTGCGCTGGGCTTGACATTTTTAGAAATGTCAGGTAATTCCAGAAATAACTCTCCAGTGAAGCAGAAGGGGAAGTGGATTTTATCGAGTGGTGAAAGGCAGGTCCTTCTTAATGTTTATAAGTACAAGAGCGAGAAAAATTCTCGTAAAGAAGTGAAACTTCCTGAGAGCAGTGTCATTGCAAAGGTAGCTGTAATTGTGGGGGTAAGCCATCAATGTCACAATAATTATTAACTTTATTGCATGCCTCAAGAACGTCTTCACAATGAACATGTGTGTGTGAATCATAATTATTTTATTGAAATATATTCATATATTACAGAGCTTATACAACTCTGGCAAACGTTATTAGGGATTATAAGGCAGGAAAATCTATTAAAAGTAAGAAGAGGTAGCGTTCACGACCGTGAGAGATTCAGCTGATGGATTTGCAAGAGAAGCTATTAGCAGATATATTTACCAGGAAGCTGATAATGGTAAGATATTTTATATTTAGAGTAATGATGAAGTATGTGGCTCACTTTTTGAAGACTTTCTAAAGACCTATTCATTTGCAACAGGCAGAAGGCTCTCACTTACAGATGTTTGGCAGTACGTGAAGGAAAAGTATATTTTTTTCATTCAGAGGGTCATGCACAACATTGTACTGAATTATTAAGGAAATTGTTTAGCATGGAGGAAAGGAGACCCAAATATTCGTATTTGTGAGTCAAATTAAATAATTGTAAAGAGGTTATATTTTGTGGCAGACTATATGAAAAATAAGAGAAGTCAAAACCCAAAGACTGTAGTGTACCTTGATGAGACATGGATCTATATGAATGGTAAAAGAGCCCTTTGATAATGTATATTACTGAAAATATATATATATTAAATGTATATTACTTATTTGTAAAAATTATGAGACAAAAATATCATTTTCATTAGGTTCAACTACTTATTCGTGGCAACTACCATTAAAGGCACCAGTAAAAGAGTAATTAAAAGACCACCAGAGGGAAGGAGGTTAGTTGTGGTTCATGTAGGAACAAGAGAAGATTTTGTACCAGGTACAAATGTTTTCAGTTTTAATGGCATTATGTACAAACTGAGGCATGTGTACGAAGCATGACATTTTGTAGGTGCTGGTCTGATATATGCTACTGACCTAAAAAGGGGGCAAGATTATCACGGAGCAATGAACAGTTCTACTTTTGAATCCTGGGTTAAGAAACAACTGATTCCTTGCATTCGCAATTTAAGACCTTGCATCATTGTCATGGATAATGCTTCATACCATTCAAGGCAGGTAGAGAGGCATCCAACAACAAAGTGGCGAAAGGATCAACTGATTGTAAGTATCAGAAATGAAATGAAACTATTGTGCTTAATGAAATAAGTAATGTAACCAAAGAAAATTATTTTTAGGAATGGCTGAACCAGCGAGGAGTACGAGTGCCAGAAGCTGCAAATAAAATCTCACATGTTGCCCTGGCGAGCCAACATTGTGAAAGGATAAAAAGGTACCACGAGATACATATCAGTGCGTTAAAGAATACATATCATTAATATTTTGCATCATATTATCTTGTTCTGTTGCATCATTGTAATTAAATATTAAAATATATACTTTAAATATGTACAAATATATGCGTCTACACTTGTGATAAATAAATGATATATAAATCTAATAAATAACTGACCTCAGCAATGTATTGGTAAGGGTATGTAGTTGATGACATGCTGGCTGCAGAAGGGCACACAGTTTTGAGGCTGCCACCATATCATTGCAAATTCAATCCTATTGAACATGTGTGGGGCATTTCAAAAGGGTACTACCACAAAACTGTACGTGAAAGGCCTGGGCAAGGAATGGAGAGAACTAAAGCTGTGTGGAATGAGGCAATAAATCAGGTAAAGTTTTCAATACACCATTATAGAAAAATGGTAAATATATGATAACAGTTATGATTATAATTTTTTTCAAAATTAGTAAAACAAGAAACTAGAAAATTATGTTATGGCATTAACAGGGTCACACCAGAAATGTGGAAGAATTCAGTGGAACATGCAGAAAAAATTATTGAAGAGTATTATGAAAAAGAGGCAGTGGAAGAAGATTATGAAGAAATAGTAGTAAATTTGAGCAGTGCTAGTGGAACTGACACAGCTGAAGAAGGCACAGGAGAGGAAGGGGACACAATTCCATTTGAGCCAATCCCAGGAACATCTTCAATGTGAAAAAATTGAAAAAAATATTAGAGATTCCACAACTTCATCTCAAGAAACATCTGACATATTAATACAACCACCCACAGTTGTTAGAGAACATGTTGGGACCCCCTGTGCAACAGTACAGGTAAGAACTGGAAAATACTCCATTGAGAATTGAAGAAAATTTCATTTCATTAACACATTCTCCCAATTTTCAGTCAATTGTTCGTGCCCGTGCTTCAGTTGTGTGTTTGGATCGAGTACGATTGCAAAAGTGAAAACAGCGAGTAAGCATTAAAGCGTTTGGAATAAATGTGATAATCTTGTAAAATATGTAACTCAATATTTCAGATGTGCCTCAAATTATAAAACTCCTGCCTCCGTAAAGCGACCACCAAGTCAAGTTTAAGAACAAATTTGGTTACACTGTGCTCCGGAAAAGGTATAGCTTGAATTTACTCGATTATGGAATTGTGGTTATTGCAAGTTGTTACATTAATATTATTACATTACAGTCAATTGTTCCTGCCTGTGCTTCAGTTGTGCGTTTGGATCAACTAGGGTTGCAAAAGTGAAAACAGTGAGTGAGCATTAAAGCGTTTGGAATAAAAGTAATAATTTTGTAAAATATGTAACTTAATATTTCAGATGTCTCAAATTATAAAACTCCTGCCTCCGTAAAGCAACCACCAAGTCAAGTTTAAGAAAAAATTTGGTTACACTGTGCCCCAGAAAAGGTATTGCTTGAATTACTTGATTATAGGTGTGTGATTATTGCGGGTTGTAAATTAATATTTTTAAATTACAGTCAATTTTTCCTGCCAGTGCTTCAGTCACTCGGTTTGGTCTGAGAACAGTTGCAATGTGAAAGAAGTGAGTGTGCATTAATAGTTTTAATATGAGTGTGAGATCCTGAGTGAACTCCTGCCTTCTTAATTCAACCAAAGACACTAGTTAAGAGCATCATTTCATTAACATTAATTAACCCCAATGAATTAACAGTTAATCAATTTCCTTTACATTATCCCTGTAATACAATTAATCATTACTGCCAATGCCTCTGAGTTTGTGTTCAGTTTAAGTACGGATGCTAAGTGATATAAATGAATGCACTTCAAAGATTTGACATGTGTGTGAAACATACATTACATTTATAAATGTTTCAGATATGCAATAATGGAGTTCAGAACATACATCATTTTATTTAGATGTTTTCTTCAAATGGTAATCAGTTGTTAAGTGAAATTAGTAAGTATTTATTTCATGATATTATTTGGCATGATATAGAGTAAAATTTAATGTTTACTACTGATGCGCTATATTACTTTTTGGTTATTAACATTTCATTTTAAGTTATTTTTCAGTGATTTTCTATTTATGTTTGTAAATTTTATTGGTTTTGTAGGTAAATTTTTTTGGTTACATATTATATTGAATACTGTAATGTGAAGCAAAAATTCTTGGGCCAACTTTTCTTCTGGACAATTTTGTTTTTCATATGTTGCAGGAGTTTGAAGTAATATATAAGTTAAGTAGCAATTTTTTTATTTAAATGTGATAATTCCTTTTTTATTTTTTTTGTTTTTCATTGCAAGAACATAATTTCCTAGGAATAATTTTTGATCTTATAACAATAACATGTCTGTTTATTGAATTTATCATGATTGAACAATAGATACTGCATTGATTGTTCTATGTTGCAGGGTTGCTGTGTTTACCAGATTATTCATTTTCTAAATATGGAATTTTTTATGTATATTATTTTATGTATTGTAAATGTCTCCATTATTTTGACTTATGTTTCTGTATGCATGCTAGAAATCGGCCCTCAGTCGTCATCCTGATCGGGAGGATGGGTATGCTAACAATATATGTAAAATTTTCAAGTAGTTTATTAATTTGTAAAGTCAGCCAAATTTATTAATGTTGATTTTTAATGATAATATTTTCACAATCCAATTGAGGATTAATTCACTTTCTTATTCAATTTTTTTATATATATGGTAGCATACTTACTGCTTTGTTTTCTCCGATCACTTAAGGTAAATGCCGGGATGTTTTGTAATGTTTGTAAGCCCAGGGACATTAGGCTTTAAAATTGTTGTAAAAATTCAATAATTTTTGTGAAAATAAATTGCTGTGGATCATCGGTTTTCAAGAAATTTTAATGACTGCTCCTTGCAATTTGTCATTAAAATTGACCACGGTGCATCAGTTTATTCTTTACTGAACCTTCACATTATATCAAATCATATATCTGATCAATTCAATTTTCATGAAATTTCAAACATTGTCATTTTCATACAGTAGATTTGTTCATTCCTTAGATATGCTTTGATAGTGGTCATGTGTCGATATTACGTGCATAAAACCATTATTATACAAATATTTCTAGTTCAGTAAAGAATAGTTTTATTTCACTTCATTGTGTACTGTTTGAAAATTAAAATTATTTTGAGTCTTGCATTTCATTTCATCTTTATTCTATAAATTCCGTTTATACCTTTTTTTTCCCATTATATATACCTTTTTTTCCAATATTATATTATAAAATAACATTCTACTATTTAATTTATTCTTCAGTTTCAATAAGATTTTATTAATTCTGAGAGTTCAAATATTTTTAAATTTATAAGTACTTTAATTAAAAGTATTATATTTAATATTATAATTAATAAGAACAAATTTCATATATAAATTATAAATTAAATTATTTTACCATATGCCTGTTGCGATTTATAAGTCGTAAAACAACATTAACAAATCATTTCAGCATATCTAGATTTTTGAAGGCGACTACGTACATTTAAACAAGTCGCGTCGGCGCTTTCGCGTTTTATTTCGATGAGGTTGGCAGTGCCGAAACTCCGCCATCTTGAATTTTTAGGGTCTTTTCTTACG
>BLKR01001156.1:305346-330540 GCA_011170035.1 Teleogryllus occipitalis | reverse complement strand
TTGTAAAACGCCTCTTCTCATCGACATCCGAGAAGCCACCGTTTCATCTCAGAAGAACATATAAGTTAGTTTTGTAATTTAAGTTTAGTAGTATACTGGTATTTATCATTTTTAGGTGGTAAAATGGGAAAAAACCCATATAAGAGTGTACTATATTGTAATCTATGGCCATAGATAAGTTCAGTACAATGTATCTTTCAATTCTGGTTATGTTTAGGAAAGGTTTTTCAGGTTTAAAATAAAATTGAAAATTTGTGACACAAAATTATGGTATTCTAAAACAGGTTTTTGTTTATTGTTAAACATACAGAGGTGCTAGCCATTCAGGCTATCAAAATATGGAATTTAGACAAAATTTAGCATATTCTAGACACCTTGGTTGGCTTTATAACTTCAAAAACAAAAAGTTATTAACAAAACAAAAATTTATTTTGATGCAGGTATGTAGTTCGCCTGCTGGCTACTAGATAGGCCTAGTGTATGTCACCTGTGCCTCGCAAGTTGCCTATTCCAAGGCGTCTATACATCATTTACTCTTTGCACCAGTATCGATTTGTGCCTCGTCACAGCTCGATACACGTTGTTCCCTCTCCCCTCGGGGAGAAGCTATATAAGCGCCTGCGAGCGCTTTTTCCACAGAGCTTTTAAGCTCATCAGCGCTCTTTGCTCACAGCTTTTGCCTCGGCTCTTTACTTGTTAGGTTGTTCGGCTCCGGCCGACAGGTCAACATGGTAACGGGAGTTAACCACTCTATGGTAGTGTAATTTTTGAAGACGGCATTTATGCCGCATTGTGTGATGGAATTGGATTGGTATTCTATGTTGTAAATGTGAATATTTGGTAAATTTGGTTTGAAGTTGCGCCTGTGCTGGGTTTTATCGTAAAGTGTATTGTGTTTACTGTTTCGCGTCGAGCCACATGTGTATTTGGTGGCGGCGTCTCAGTGTAAAATTTGTGCGTCTGTATTTGCTATGTGTGGCAAACAGACAAAAATGTGAGCTTGCCGCGTCGTGCCTATTATGAAAGGCGGCGGTATTTGCTGTGTGAGCTTGCTGCGTCGTGCCTATTTGTGAAAGGCGGCAGTATTTGCTTAGATTGCGTGTCATGGCCTGTTCCGGCGCAATCATGTGTTTATGAATTAGTGAGTGCGCATTTCTCTAAAGTGTATGTTTTATGTTGCAGCTCAACTAATACCAGTGTAGCGGAGCTAGCGCCCGTACGGGTTTAAGCCGTGGCGCACTTGTCACGCTCCGTCCTTGGCCCCGTGAGCTTGCCTGTGTTCGCAGCTCGGGTGACAAGCTGCTGTCGGCTCTGGCCGTCAAGTGTAAAGCAGCTTTGTGTGATAAAATCCAGCACGATTATGTGTAAGGTATTGATGTTAGGCGCACTTAAATCCAATCCAGTTCCATCAAGGTGTTAGCAAACGTTACCATGTATGTTGTGTTTTAAAGTTAAATTGTTTTGGGCACCTATTTTAGTGTTGGTGTTTCTCACAAGTGTTTCCAAAATTTTGTAGGTCTGTTTCATGCCTTCCTGTGTGTTCTGAAGGCATATTGTTGTGTATTTTCAGCTTATAACTCAATTTGTGTTTATTTTTGTTGTTGAAAGGTTCTCAAATGGAGACCTTTGTCAAACTTGTTTGATATATTTGAGTCGTCGAATATTCCTAAAATGGATGTGTGATTCGACGCAAATGTAATTCTGTGTCAATTGATATTTCAGTGGATCCATCGTGAACTGGTATTGCTCCGTTCACTTCAATTTGTGAAAGTTATGCTATTTTGTAATTCAGTGTGATTCCTCGAGTCAGAAGTGTGTGTTTTTTCCTGTTCGAGGAATATTGTTATTTGATATAATAAATTGGTTAAATTGCTTTGATTGTTTTCCTTGTGTTAAGCATTAACCTTTTTGTCCCTGCCTTTGTAGAGTTTGTTTGAAGTAATTCGAATCTGCAGGCGTACTCCCTTCCGGATCGTACGCACTTTATTCGAAGTCATTGCCCTAGGAGGTATTCTGTGTTAGCTCCGCTTTTTCCAAGGCTTAAAAATACATGGTCAGCCGGCATATTTGTGAAATGAGTGATTTCCTGATTAAATCAGGTGGCGACCGTAAATGATTTGTATTCGCAGATTTTGCGACTTTGTAATTTGTTATGCCGGCAAAATTTGATGTTCTGGAAACAGGACGTGTATTTAACATTCTAGTTTAGACGCTACCCGTTCACCTCGCTGGGTAATCCATCGAGCTGACTGGAATACATTCAGCGAAGAAATAAACATTCCAGAGAACCGTTCAAGTAACGTCGATGCCTTAGTCGCCCAATTCACTGACGCCGTTCTTCGCGCAGCCACCATTGCAATCCCGAAGTCTGCGTGCTGTCTACGACACATCCCTGTGCCTTGGTGGAATAAGGACTGCTCTAGAGTGGTCAGCGCTCGAAAAAAGGCACATGCACGTCTTAGACATTATCCAACTGTGGACAACCTTATTGAATACAAAAGATGTAGGGCGAGGGCAAGGAGAATAATTGTAGAGAGCAAAAAGGAATCGTGGAGAGCATACGTCTCCTCTCTGAACTGCCACACGCCACCACGCCTGGTATGGAGAAGAATCCTCCAGATAAAAGGACACTCTTCTCCAAACACGGTGCCATGTCTTCTCAAAAATGGTAAAATGATCACTTCTCCAGATGAGATTGTAGAGGAACTTGCCACGTACTATGAACAGATGTCAAGCTCGGCGAACTACGCTCCTGATTTTCTCTTGATCAAAGAGAGGATGGAGTGCCGTCCGCTGGAATTCTCCTCCAGAGAGACTGCCGATTACAACATCTCTTTTTCCATGTCGGAATTGCGCTGCGCTCTTGCATTGGCGAAAAGAACTGCCCCAGGTCCTGATGGGATACATAATCTAATGCTACAACATCTTCCTGATGAGGCAATGCAATTCCTTCTCCTCTTGTTTAATCGTATCTGGGAAGAGCACACCATTCCTGTTCAATGGCGAGAAGCCATAGTCATTTCAGCTTTGAAGGACGGAAAAGATCGGTCGTTGCCATCGAGCTACCGACCTCTCGCTCTCACCAGCTGCCTGTGCAAAGTATTGGAACGGATGGTAAGCCAGCGCTTGGTCTGGACCCTGGAGCGCAGAAACCTGCTCACACCAATCCAGTGCGGCTTCAGGAAACACCGGTCAACCTTGGACCATCTTGTCAGTTTGGCAACCGAAATATCAACCTCTTTCGTCCTGAGACAACACCTTGTGGCCGTACTATTTGACATAGAGAAGGCCTACGACACCACCTGGAGGTATGGCATTTTGCGAACCCTGCACTCGTGGGGATTAAGGGGGAAGCTCCCCTTATTCCTCAAAAAATTTTTATCGAACAGATCATTCCGAGTTCGCATTGGTGACAAACTGTCTAGCAGTCACCCTCTTGAAAACGGCATTCCCCAAGGGTCGGTGCTAAGTGTCACTCTGTTTGCCATTGCCATAAACAGTATAGCGTCGGTCGTGCGAGAACCAGTAAAGGCATCGCTGTTTGTGGACGATTTTGCCATCTATTGTTCGTCCAGTAGCATCAGTGTGATCCAGAGGCAACTCCAACTGGTGCTCAACAAGCTCCATGAATGGAGCTTGTCAACAGGTTTTAAATTCTCGCCTAGTAAATCTACTGGTGTACACTTCTGCCGAATATATCACTTGCACAGCGATCCAGTTCTCTACCTGGGAGGGAATCCGCTTTCATTCGCCGACTCTGCCAGGTTCTTGGGACTTACGTTTGACAAGTCCCTAACGTGGCTTGCTCACATCCGCACACTAAAATCGAGATGCGTCTCCCCCCTCAATCTTCTTCGACTGCTGAGTGGTACGTCTTGGGGAGCCGACCGCACTACCCTATTGCAGTTATATAAATCACTCATCCGCTCAGTTTTGGATTACGGTAGTGAAGTGTATGGTTCGGCAGCCCCTTCCACTCTTCGGCCCATTAACACCATTCACCACGCTGGTATCCGCCTTGCAACAGGTGCATACCGCACCAGCCGAATTGAGTGCATTCTAGCTGACGCTGGGGAGCCATCCCTGGAAAGAAGGCGAGCTATTCTATTATCGTCCTATGGAGCTAAAGTGTCGGGTCTCCATAGCCATCCGTGTCGCCGAATTATTATCCACCCAAAATATGAATCATCGTACATACTTCGAACATCACTACCCCAGCCCCCAGGTATACGATTAAGAAATCTTTTGCGGGGACTTAATGTCGAACTTCCCACTCCTGTAAAGCCCCCAAGCGACCTGATCCCCTCTTGGAAGCTTCTGCTCCCCAATATTGACCTCAGACTCTCCAATCTTTCCAAACATATCGCTAGTCTTCTGGTTTACCAGATGCAGTTTCAGGCTATGAGGGAGGCCTATCCCGACCATCTATTCTTATATACGGATGGTTCATCGTGCAATTATGCAGTGGCATGTAGTTTTTATTGTATCAAGACCACCCAATCATATCGACTACATTCCCAGTGCAGTATATTTACTGCCGAGATGTATGCAATTCTGGAAGCCCTGAAATACATCGAGTCAGCGAGGCTGCGGCGTGTTGTTCTCTGTTCTCTCTCAGCTCCCTTCAAGCTGTCTCACGCCCGTCGTCAGACTACCTGATAAAATCAGTTCAGAACCTCATTCATCGTCTTCGGTCTTGCCACTATGACCTGGTCCTTAGTTGGGTTCCAGGCCATGTAAACATCACAGGGAACGAGCTGGCCAACCGAGCGGCGAAATCAGCGACCCGTAGGATACACATTGACATCCCTGCTGTACCATTGTCGGATGTTAAGACTTCGTTGAAACGATCCGTACTTAGAGCGTGGCAAACAGAGTGGCACAATACTACTTTTAAACTTAGCGCGATTAAGAATTCCGTAAATCCTCGGCGCTCCTCATCCCGCTTCTGTAGGCGCGAGGAAGTAATTTTAACCCGCCTTCGTATTGGACACTGCCACTTTTCCCATAGTTTCCTCCTTCGAGGGGAAAGTCCTCCCATCTGACACATGCCGGACGGTTCTTTCTGTGGAACACGTCCTGCTGCATTGCACAAAATTCGATGACAGCCGACGAAGGCATAGCCTGAGCAACTCGCTACGGGAGGTGCTTGGGGACGACGATTCTGCACTCTCAAAACTCTGTTGTTTTTTGAGAGAAAGTGGAATACGTAATTTTATTTGAGTGACATGGACAATATTTTATGTAGTTTGTTTTGTGGCCCCTTTACAGCCAATTTTACATTTTATGATAAATTTTACGAGTCTGTTATATTTTCCTTCTGCCTTATTTAGTCGTACACTATTGCGGGATTCATGCCCTTTTTAAGTAATGTTCATGCTTTTAATTAGCGGGTAAGTTGCTTTTGCAAACTTACTTAATCTACCCTTTTAAATACTTTGACATGGGCGCCAATGACCTTGGCAGTTGAAGCGCCCTTTAAACACCAAGTAATCAATCAATCAGTAAACGTTTTCGAACATTTTCTTATGGTGATGGGCATGTGTTTAATAAAAAGACAGTCACTTGGATTGTGTGGACCAACAATGCAAACTATGTTACAGACAGAAAGAGTTCGGGTTTGATGAGGATCGCACGCGTTTAGATACTGTGTTAAAATTTTGGAGAAATTTCGCGGAAGTGTCGTGCAAAAGTTTTTGAGTTATTTTCGGTTGTATAACATCGATTGTTTAAATTAGTTCGAGCTAAAATTTAATTTAATTTATTTAGAAATTCACGAAAAAAATCCGCATGGACAGTATTTACGCAAGTTAGGCGCAGGAATCAAGAGCGTCGCAAAATCTAAATACGTCGCGAAAGAAAATAGAAGTAACGTTTAGGGAAGACGCGATTAATGCAAGGAACAATAAACGGAAGTACATTTGGTAAATTTTAAATGGACGAGTGCATCTGAGATCCGATGGCGGCTGAACGAGAACTGCGTGCATGAAACATGCACGTTACAACTAGCAACGACGGGCGCTGACAAGAAGTGACATGGCTGTGAAAAGGGAAGTGGCACGAATTGTGCAATTACTGGTTTTTTTCTTGTTGTTTGTTCACGCGCAAATCTAAAGAAAAAATCTAAAAGAGAGAGAGAGAGAGAGAGAGAGAGAGAGAGAGAGAGAGAGAAAATCGTAAACCATTTGTTTAACTTGTTCGAATAGCCTAAAGAGTAATACGTTATTGCATTGCATACAGATTATTATTTACTGTGAAAAACAGAAACGTATGTGACTTTTAAGAGAGGAGTGCAATCTGTGTATATTTTATTGAGCTCCGTAATTCCCCCCTCTGTTTTACTGTATTTATTGGTTGTATTATGAATAAATGGTGAACGACCAAACAATTGAGAATAAAATTCACAATTCATAAATTCATTCATAAATAATAAATACGAAATATGAAAATAATCGAGTAATAAAATTCTTTCAAAATACCCCTTAAAGTTTCTTGCTTCAAATTTTTATTTTTATATTGCTCATTATGAACGGGTTATATTCACGTAAGGAGTAGGAATGAAGGAGTAGAAATGTGTCCGAGAAAACTCGCTCGCTGACCGACTCGAGCGAGGAACTCTTTCGCCTCCGCAGAGGTGAACGAGAAAACTCTTTCTAGTGTGTGGGGCCGACAAGGGTCCCTTGATTCAATTTTCCACATTTTTTTGGCGTTGCCATAAACGTGGAAAGAGGCCGGCGAGGCTGCGTCCACACACTAGAAATAGTGTGTCACTCGAAATTCGATGTCTTAAAATGCCTTCATGCCCTACAAGCCGTGAGTGGGACAGCAGTTTGCTATGAGATCACCTGCGAGTCCCATTTCTTGTTTTATTGAAACTGTTACCCGTGAAATCCTTGTTTTGTTGTCATAATCGTAAATCATTTGTTTAACTAGTTCGAATTGTCTAAATAGAAATACATTACTGCATTGCATACAAATCATTATTTAGTGTCAAACATTGGAACGTATGTGACTTTTAAGGGGGGAGTCCAATCTGTGCATATTTTTTTGAGCTCCGTAATTACCCCCCCCCCTGTTTTACTGTATTTAATGGTTGAATTATGAATAAATTGTGAACTATCAACTAATTCAGAATAAAATTCATAATCAATAAATTCATTCATAAATAATAAATACGAATTAAGAAAATAATGAATAAATTAAATTCTTTTAAAATACCCCTTCAAGTTTCTTGCTTCAAATTTTTATTTTTAACTTGCTCATTATGAACAGGTTTCATCCAAGTAAGCATATCTTTCACACAATTTTTTCTTGTTCATTCCCGCTTAAAGAGAATATTCGAGTAAACGATTAAGAAACTGGTTGGTTATCATGTCTTTTACTGCTAAATATTATAACCTCACACAGTTCTACGCACTGTTTAGAGTTTTCCTGCTGTAGCGAAGGCCTAAATGTCACATAAAAAATCCGAGAAAACTCGCTCGCTGACCGACTCGAGCGAAGAACTTTTTCGCCTCCGCAGAGGCGAACGAGAAAACTCTTTCTAGTGTGTGGGTCCATAAGTGTCCCTTGTTTCGATTTTCCACATTTCACGTCGTACATTTCTCGCAACGCATTCCTCGGTGTTTGTTGCGGGCCACTGTCCAGAACTTTCTTGCCAAATGTTGTGACGTCAGGCCGGTATAGCCAGTATTTTATAAAAGATTTCTTTCATAAAATTTCCTGGATAAAATGTCTGCAGCGTCCAAGTTTGGTAACATTTGGTAACATGGCGTCCGATGTAGGGGTATTGCTTCAACCAAAGTTTTAATTGCAGAGTGCGAGCATTTTTTATATAACACTGTCCATTCGGACTACAAAAGTAAAACCAAACGAATTGACGTTTATAAGACACATTTTCCCGAGAAGTGGAAAATGGGTTTTGGAAAATGCCCACTTCAGAAAGATATTTTTTTAACTTCCAAATCAGAGAACACAATTTCGAAAGGAGGAACGACAAAGAAAATTGAATGTTTCATCCATCCTCAAATAATTCTTCGTTTCGAATTTCTTAAATTAATGCTTCACAATGCGCGATCCGTAACTTCACCATGGATGAAGACCAAAGCGTAATTCTAAAGGCGCGTCCACACGATGCGTCTTTTCGTTCAATTTTGCGCATGCGTCTAGCGCACGTAGCGCATGCGTTTCGGGATACAATAGCGCAAGCACTCTCAGACAAGCATACTCTCTGCTCCCAGAGCTGACGGGAATCTCGGTGCGCTTCCTCCAAAGAATGTGTATTTCTTTGAGTAGTCTTTCGTAGTCTTCCGAGTTATTGTGTGGTGTCCGTCTCTTTAATTGCGAATTTCCATAAGTTTAAAAAGGAAATTCCGTTGATTTGAGTAAGCCATATTTTTGATATTATTTTATATTGAGTGCTTTGTGAATATGTAATCGAAAGTGTTTTGTATTTGAAAGTTTTTAGTAACTTCAGAAATTTATGACTGTCAATTAGTAATTTATTGTAATTGGTAATTACAATATAATGTTCCAATAAAAAAGTTATAATGCAAAATTATTTATTTACTGTATTTTTAGTAAATACAATATTTTGTATTTAGCAATAGAATAATAACAAGAAACAGCACCATTGAAACAGTTCGAACAGTGTACTTCTCAAATGTGCTCTCTGTTCCCAAATACGGAATAATAATCTGGGGTCAAGCACCATAGGCTAAGCTATGGTGGAAATAACACCATGTTATTTCCACCATGGGCTAAGCAAACATTCAAAATGCAAAAGAGAATCATTTGAACAATAAAAAATACAAAAGAACAGAGTCCTGTAGACCTCAATTCAAACAACTTAACATGCTTCCACCGCCTTGTATATTCATTTACGAAGGTCTCATGTTTGTAAAGAAAAATATAATAAACAATGACACATTATAAAAATGTGAATGTTTTTATACAAACTTAACTCAAGCTTACATTCGCACAACATAAGGCAAGCATGTTACCTCCATCAACCAAAGTGCACAAGCACATTATACCAAAAGGGTACATTCTCTTTAGGTATACAATTCTACAACAAATTACCAATACACCTGAGAAACGTAACACGATTACACAACTTCAAGAATAAACTCAAACACTTCCTTGGGCAAATACCTTTTTTATAGTGTTCAGAAAAACCTCAATAGCTATGTGATTTCAGGTGCTGCAGTAGTACCAGGTGTAGAAATAGTCAAAACCTGTCTCCTTCTCCTCACCATTTCAAGATTTAAACATGAAATAAACTAATATTGTTAAATTTTAAGTAGTTTTTCCCTTAATTGATACCTTGTACTGTTATTAATGTTATTAGTATTATTGTTATTATTAATAATATAAGTAGTCGCAGTAAAGTCACTAGACCAAGTAAATGTAATTTTAAAAATGAAACAGTACAAATTCTGAAATTTTAAATTATTTTAAATTAAAATAAATGCAACAAAAAAAATTATTAGTACTAGTTCATATTGATGTTGATATGTGTTTATGTTGTAGGTATTCCTTTGTACTGTAGAATGTATGGTTTCACAGGAAAGCTTTCAGTTTATTTTTGAATGTGTGTATTGACTTTGAGCTTTTAAATTCACAAGGGAGTTTATTATATAGTGTGATGCCTTCAAAAAGGGTACTTTTTTGAAAGAGTGAAGTTTCACAGTGTGGGACATGCAGATTCCTGTTTTGTCTAGTATTATAGTTATGAACATCAGTATTTAGAGTAACAGAGTCCTTGTTTTCCATAAGCGTCTTCTTTGTGAAGATAAATATTTCAAATATGTATATGCATGGGAGTGGTAGGATTTGTAATTTCTTGAAAAGTGATTTGCAAGGCTCATTTTGTTTGTGAGTGTTTGTCATTGTTCTCAGTATTCTTTTTTGGATGATAAAAGTGTGAATACTTTCTGGGGAGTTTCCCCAGAATATGATTCCGTATTTTAGATGCGAGTGGACATTTGCAAAATACACTGTTCGTAGTGTATCCAAGTTTGAATTTGACTTAAGGACAGGGTTGCCAGAGTCTTGTGGCATTAGTATACTCTCTGGTGGCATGCATCCGCCGTTAGATGGCACTTAACCCGCCCAATAGTTTTAAATATTTGAATATTTCATACAAACAATATAAATCGGAGTTTTCGGTAAATCTATATATTTAAAAAAATAAGGTATTCTGTCATGGCTTCGTTTAGAGCTTCTACAGGACCGATTGTTGTATTTTTTCTATTAAATGAAAGAATATGATCCCTAGATGTGTTATCAGATATTGTTTGTGTTGATTCACCACCATTTACGGTGCAAATTAATTAATTAAATCATTCTTTAATAGTACGCTTATCAATAGTCAACTGTTTTCTTTCAAAGGGTGACAGTTTCAAAATCGATATATATGAGTCGATAGATGTGTGTTCACGCTGCTTGATGTTTTGTTTTGATTGTTGAGATTTGTTTACAATTCGTCAGGGTTTGTTTCAGTGTAATAATTGCATTGTGGTGTTGACAGTTTGCATGTATTTGCTTCTGTGGTGTATTTTGAAGAGAACATTCGCACAGTAGGTTTTGTTCGGTTTTACTTCAGTGAAGTTGTTTACAGGTTATGTCGAATTCCGAATCGTTGTCCACGCGCCCCAAAAGACGCAAACGTTCATTAACTGGACGCAGGGAAAGAGAAAGTCAGCGTAGGTGTCGTGATAGTGAGGTCATTTCGTTTTCTATTGGGTCATTGTCTACGAAATGTCAGTTTTGTTTTGCTTTGTACTTTCTATGTGAGAGAAATTCTGCAAACGATTTACTCTGTGTTGCTTAAATGGAAAAATAAGTATACCTTCGAGCAATATGCCAGAAGAAATCAAACAGTTGTTTATAGGAGATGATGACACATCAAAAAACTTTAGAAATAATATATTTCAGTATAATAGAGCTATATCTTTTGTGCCGATATTACATTGTCATGAGCCATAAGAGTTCAAAAGTTTGGGAACTCCACATCACAGAATATCTTCGTTATACCCTGAAGATCCAAACAATGCAATTTATTGTGAACATTAGTCAGAGTACAGTATTTTACATTTATCTCAGATCTCACCGTTAAGTTTTAACGGGTTCTCACTAGTAATAAATAAAAATACACAATAAGTTATTTTATTTATTTATTTTTCATTTAGTTAAATTTATTATTAAACATTTTTATAAAATTAATATCAAGATTTGAATAATTCTCAAATTTTTTTTTCACATAATATTTTTTAAAATTGTATAATACCTTTGTGAAAAAAAATTCTGTTATTTTTTTGTATTCTTCTATTTGTCTGTATTTTTCTGCGAAATTTTGTGGTATCAGGTATAGCCAGAAAAGTTTGTTTTTCGTTTTTTCTGTTAGAAAATTGTAATTTTTCTGCAACAATTCAGCAATCCATTGTGGACAATTTTTTTCTGATTTTTTATGCAAACTTTTCTGTTATTTATCTGTATGTTTTCTGCAAAACAGTGTGGTATTATATGTATATTTCTATGAAAATTGTCAGAAATAATGCAATAAAACTTTTTCTGTTAATATTCTGCAAATATCCACGAACACAAAATTTAAAGAAAAACATGTAAATAAACATCTCTGTTATTTAGTCGTTTTTACAGAAAATAACACAAATTTGCAGACAATGCCAGAAAAATCCAGAGAAATAACAGAAAAAAATTTCCACGAGTGTAATTGTGAATATAATAGTTAAGATAAAAAACTCATAATCGTGGAAGCTTAATTCTGTTTAATATTACTTTTAAAACTTTCCTCTTGTTCCCACTTTTGATTGTAATGTTTGAAGTATTTGCCCCATTTACCCATTGTTTTTACAATATTCTGCTATGTACACTACACTGATTTTAAACTTCATCTAATTTTAAACACAAATCAAAAGAATGAGACAACACGTTCCACGCAACGGACTGATATAATGAACTAGATTGAGAAAGAGTGATTATGCTCGGTCGGTAATTTTCCAATCCGAAAAGGCGCGTTTATATAAAAGGCACAATATTGTAATGTATCTTTCTCTATCGTCCTCGCTTATCTTTGCCCGCGCTTTGAACAGCCATATATAATGAATCCCCCCCTTTTTTTTCTTTCCCTTTTCGACTATCTAGTACCGTGGGTAAGCTGGTGGTCCTATACAGGAATCCAAACGGATTGTGCGTGTTAGGGTAAATAACGACGAATATTTTTGATCGATAAAAACGAACCACATTTTGGTTCGATCGTTTATTAATATTTCCTAGCCTTCCCTCTTTTCATTGTTTACGGCGACAATTCACCGTCTTTCTTTCTACACTAGTACATAGTGCCCTATAACATAAACATTCCAAACAGAAAAAATAACACACAACAACGAAAATCACTCACACACAATAACACAAAACAATATAAAAATCCCATTCATACATCGAATGCGCATTCCCTACTTTTCTTTTGACTACTTCTTATTTTAATTCTACTGACAAAACTTGATCTTCGATAATTCTCTTTAGTTATGGAATGCGTCTTCAATGAAGCATCTGCAAGGAATTCAGGCACACACACACACACATATATACGCGTGTCACTTCCCTGTTTTGCGGCTCAGCTCTCGTAACGGGGATGTCTGGTGGCCGCCGTCCAATGCTCTTCGATGTGTGGTCGCCGTCTACTCCTGCTCGCGGTCGCCTTCGGAAACCACTTCTCGCAAACCGCTATTATTCGCATAAATGTTACCATTCAGCTGCCAGTCCGTCACCGACTAATAAAATTATATGTGTTCGCGGTATACCGCTCGGCAAAACAGACAAAATGAAACACAACTATTTTCCGCGTGTCGTCGAACACGTCACTTCTTGAAATTATTACCGCTCGCATCCGTTTATATTGAAAATAATCGTCCAATCGTACTGATCCGGGTATCTATTCTTTTATATTCCATAACGAAATGTTCGTCGCGTTGAATTTTCTTACACGAAAATAAAATACATCTCGTGATTCGTAATCACATAAAGTCCTACTAAAAAAAATAACTTCAAGTTACTCCCGAATTTTGTTCCTTTTCCTAGTATTGCAAGGTTCTAACACCCATCACCACGTTATTTTCTATTTAAATTCATACACTTTTGAAAAACTTAACAACACGCCAATTTCGCGCACACGAAGCGTTCCCCCCAGTGTTCACGACACATCTCACTCCCATCGGAATTTTTTTCTAGTAACTTACATTGTTACAGAAGATTTCTGTAACAAAATAATTGCCACTCGCTTGCCTTTTTCCTCTATTGATTCCAAAAGACTATCTTCGCTTCTTAACATGGCATCATTTGTTTATCCCTTTTGGTTCATTGTAACTTCCAAATATTTTATCATTATTCTGCTTCTGAATGTGCGACAAAGTTGACACTAATTTTGTCGTCTTTCCCGTATTTTAGTCTATTATTTCCCAATGTTTTAGCCGAATCGGTCCGTGCGTTTTGTCATAATTCTTAAAAAACCCTGTTTATAATCTTTATTTTATACTTCAACAATGGCCGTATTCTGTTCATGTTATTAGAAAATTTCAATTATGTTTCAATTTATATCTGCTGAAGGTGTTGACCGAATTTGATGCCGTTTGTTTTATTTCATTCTATATTTTCTGCTCTACCGGACGATTATGTTCAATTTTCCCCAAATTTCACGCGCTACAATTCCTTATTTTAATTTGGACTTACAAAAATGTTTTCTATCGGCACCGTTGCACTCCATATACAAGTTTATTCTTTGTCACTTATTTGGCAACGTTGCATCTGGGGTTTTGGTCGCGAAACGATGGATCATT
Source organism: Teleogryllus occipitalis (assembly GCA_011170035.1). Classification (NCBI taxonomy): domain Eukaryota; kingdom Metazoa; phylum Arthropoda; class Insecta; order Orthoptera; family Gryllidae; genus Teleogryllus; species Teleogryllus occipitalis. The sequence goes on along the minus strand of BLKR01001156.1, from coordinate 316,684 downwards.
ACAATATAGGTTCATAGTATTTAAAACACTGGATCGAGATACCGCGAGGTCTTTTGCAGTTAACTGATCGATTAAGACTAACTAAACTTTATCCTTAGCTGCACTGTCTCAAAGATATTGGTCAGGGTATTCTAAGTATTCTCTTTCTTTTAGAATCACTTATATATTAGCTATAATTTTCGTCGATCACACTTTCCTTTCTACAAGTATGTTCTCAAGTATCTTAAGTATCATTTTCCTATCGAACACAATAATGACAAACTTTATGACTCCTTGGAACTCAATCAGCTTTTTGTTAACATGAGATATTTTTGCCCATTTAAAAGTGTTGATTTTAAACGAACCATAATATTTGATAAAATATATCTTTTATCAAATCTTTAATTCATCATCTTTATGACGGAAATTCAATATATTATGTAAGCATGATTATAAAGTTTATTTTATCATTTTGATTTTGTTCATAGCCCAATTCGCGGTTCTGAAAAATGAATTCCGCCCATTGGGCGGAATTCCGCGAATTGAATTTTTCTTCCGCATTGTCTACTCTTTTTCTAGCCCAAAAAGCGGAATTCCGCCCAATCTGGCAACCCTGCTTAAGGATGTAGATGGCATAGCATGACTAGGTAAGCTTGTTGTTTAGATCTGTGATGTGGGAGTTCCATTTTAAATCGTCGTGAATTGTCAATCCAAGGAAAGTTGTTTTGGGGGCTATTTTTACAGGCATGTGTTTTATCACCAATTGTGTTTGAGGCTTTTCTTTAGAGAGTGGATTCCAAAAGTTTAGGGAGACAGTTTTACTGGCGTTTATGATGAGTTTGTTTTCATGGAACCATTTTACTAGTGCTTCTAGAACTGTTTGTGCTTCTTTGTGTAGAGTTTGTTGGGTATTCGCTTTAATAATAATGTTAGTGTCATCTGCAAATAGGACCATTTTGCTCTTTTGTAGATAGTAGTAGCATAAAGTAGCACAAACAACTATTTGTGCGTCATCCATCGAAAATCGCGAGCTAAACTAGTACATAAAATCAGAGACTACTAATAGAGACGGCACTCGACGTTAATCCCAACGCTCTTATTCAAATTTCTAATTTTCATGGAGGGTGAAGCAGCCATCTTAGACCCAGTTTGAGCCAATAGCGTTCGAAGGGCGTTCTACCAATGGAGGTAGCGCGTAATGTCGACCGAGAAATTTAAAATGAAGTTTTCAAAGCCGTCAAATACATTATTTTTTTATGTAAAATAAATACGCTAGGCAATTTAGAAGACTAAAATATTAGGATTTGGAATCCTAAGTCACTGAATGGAATTGTTGTCCAGGGAGTGCAAAATAAAGTTATTTCATAAACAATATTTATTTCTAAAGTATGTAAATAGTCATACACAATATAAACAATAATACACATAATACAATTTTTTACAAAATATATGTAAGTAATCAGACATACAGATTATTTTACTTTGCCATTGACTAAATATTGACACCATGAATTTAGACAATTGTCCAAATATAACTAGCGACCATTACTTCATTAATGTTGCATTATTATTAAAATGACATTCCAGCTATCAACACCTGTCAAATTTCAGCCTATTATTAAAATTGCTACTAAGGTAGAATACAAATGAATATTATTGATAAGTTTTATAAATAAACAAGAAACTTGCATCTGCACAAAGAGTCCACAAAATCTATCTTTTTTTGCTTGCTTTCTTCAAAAAAGCAATATTACACATTGAACTGCATTACAAGAAATATGTTTTACCTCCTACCTAGTACAAGCGATGAACTAAGTAAAAAAAAATATGTGATTCTACTTCAACCTCATTTATCTCAAAGCAGAGTTTTTGGACTTAGTAGGTTTCACTAATATTCCGATATCACAGGCTACATATTTGTCCAAAAGCATGGCTAGTTGCTCAATGGATCGTGGATGAAAATCCAAAGGCTGATAATGTATCCAGAATTACTCAACATCTGATACAGGTATCATACCCAACAGACATCTCAAGAACCATCAGAAATATGTTTAGAAAATAAGTAATGCTTCCTGGTAAAAATGCCAAACTGTTACACAAAGACTTATACATAGTTCACAAGCCAAAAAAACCTGAGATAAAGATTTACTTCTACAGAAACACCAAATGATTATCCCTCAAAAATACAATTTTTTATTTATTAAATTGAATCCCAAAAAACTTCAATTTGGTACATGTCTACAAGCAAGTGGTCATGCAGTATGGATTTACTAAATTACATACCGTAACTGGAAGTGCAGGCTTAGCACAGACTTTCTCGAAGTTAAATTTTCTAATTTCCTTTGGTGTGGACCGGCTCTATGGTCTTCCCTCATCCTCTTGCCAGCTGGCATCTATCACCGCCCAAAATACATTTTTTTGCCATTTTTTTCAACTCTTCGATTACCTAATAGTAGAATCGAAATATTATTTTAAAAGTATTAAAGAAGGCTAAAACCTTGTCTGAAATAGCAATTTCATTGAAAAATTTGAAGACGTTTTAAAAATGGCATTAAGCGTTATTGTAAATGCGAAATTGAAGCTCTTTTTTTTCTCTGGAATCTATTTGAGTTTTTGAAAAACTTCCACTCACAAATTCAATAATATATCCATTGAAATGTGCATATTACTGGGACGAGATATTGAAAGAAAGAAAGGGGGGGGGGGGGATTGTGCAATTTTTGGGAAAACAAAAGAATACTCAAAAATGAACATTACATCATATTAAACAGTGCCATTACCACTATCTGTTGAAATAGTTTAAAGAAAGCAATTGAAGCCACCTTTGAGAAAATGGCGTTTGAGCTATTCTGAAAATGAGTAATTTTGAGCTCATTTGAACAAGTGTTGAGTTTTCAAGAAACTTTACTTGACATTATTTAAAGCGCATGTACTCATAAATATAATATTGAGCAGAAATCGCATCTTAAGTATTACCAACATGAAAGTCAAGTCACAGAAATTACATTTCTGTAATGTTTGAAAAAATAAAATAAAATAAAAAAATATGGCAATATGTTATTTGTCATTGTATAGGGTTCATTTAGCACTAACCGTACCTAAAATTTAAAAAACAAAATGGAGCCATTTTCGAGAAAATCTTCTTTTTGTAATTTTTTAAAATTGCAATTTGTTAACCACAATTGCACAAAAACTACTAAAATTTACAAAAAAAATCTTCACACCTTAAATGAAGTACTTATGCACAACAAATTTAATTCGAAGGTCTCTATCTTCAATATTGTAATTGTAAGAAGTTGCCGATAAAAATGCATATTTTTACAATTTCTGAAAATTCTGAGTTAATCCTTCCAGCAATGTCCCCTTCCACAACTTCTTCACCAGGTGGAGAAGATCCTGCAATGCAAAGAGACATGGTATCATTGACACACAAAACAACACGCAATTTATCTTCATTCAACAACGCATTTGCACTCACCAGAACATTCAGGAAACTCAGGAGAAATGTTGTCCACTACATGCAGAGCAGGTAGAGCAGATTCTGCAAAAGAAATAAGGATGTTTAATAAAATTAAAAAAGAAAAAAGTTTTCTTATTACACCTTCTAGTTGCTCAAAAAAATGAAAAGAAAAGAACAGGAAAAAAAAAAAAAAAAAAAGGAGAAAGAAACGTACGCCTTTCTTGTGGTAAGTCTTCTATAAATGACCTGAGTGCTCCCTCTGGCAACTCAGGACGCACATCAGCAAAAATTACTGGTTCTGCATTATGAGCTAGTTTGCCTGCTGCAGTGAACATTTCTGGCGTGAAGTGCTCCATGCATAAATACCTTAACCTTGTGAGAAATTCACAAGGGCAAGATGCCAAAGTCGGGTCCCCAATTGCCTTTAGCCATTTCATACACCTGTAATAAAATTAGTAATGTATTATTGAGCTATTATAGTTATATAAAAATCACCTTAATGTTATTATAGCTATTATAACTTATCAATTACATGTTTATTAAAGCAACCAGTGCTTTCATGACTTTAATACATTGGATGTTCATAAAAATTGTAAGTGTTTACAATAACCTGTCATATAATTACATTATTTAAATAAATGTCATGTACTATTTAGTGACATAGTTAATTTACTATGTCACTAAATAGTACATGAAATAATTTTTATGGAACCAGCATTTCATATCGCTTACCTTTCAGGATCTGTTGGAAACCTGAAGAACTGCCGTCCTCCTTATGTTTTTGTTGTTTCAGCAATTGGGTACCCAACAACGCCTAAATTGGGGCATTTCGAGTTTACAGCACAGAGCACCGTCTCAGAAAGACACAAAAGCAAAAACGTTCACAGGACACCGCTTCGTTTACGCACGAATTAGTATACTCGTAATAGTAAATTCGTTTACGCACATTAGTATACTCTCTGTTTACGCACAAAGCATGTGAATGGCAGGCCGGGTGCGGCCTGTAGATTTCGCGCACAGCGCCTTTGCACCCTTCGACGCTATTTGCCCAACACGGGTCTAAGATGGCGGAATTCAAATTTAAATACAATTCAAATAAGAACAGGCCCCGGCCTATCTAGTGGCAGAGGACTGCATAAAATATTGGACAAAATGTAAGACGTTCGTCAAATTTCTTTGTCAAAGTTTTCTCGTCAAAGTTCAAAGGTCTTCCACAAAGTTCATCAAAGATATGTCAAAATGCCGGCCCCACGCGTCACGTATGAAAACCAAAATATAGAATTGTGTACACTCTGAGAACTCCGTGCATCCGTCTCCGCTCGGGAAGTTTCCACCTCGTGGTGGTCGGTCAGTCACTATCTACAAGGCTTCAGGCACCGGGGCTAGGAGGTGAGCAAGTGTAGCGCAATTGAAGATTTGGGACCTGGCATTTACGGAGCTATTGATTCTCGAAGTAGATATTTCTGTGTGGAGTAGTGTCCCGGTCGTTGCGTAGTATTTGAAGTCTTTCTGATTACTATTGTTGCAAAAAGTTGGTTATATTGTAAGTAAATATTCTGTATTTTCTATTGCGATTTCTGGTTGATGCTTACGCACGTGGTGCTAACTTGTTTTCAATATCGCACGTCTCTGGTTTTCTCATCTCTTCTGTATTTCTGTAATTATATTATTAATATTTAGTATCTTATTACCCTTGTACATTGCAAATTGCACAAGCGTTGAAGTAATTCTTGAAATCCCGCTTTAGAAACTTTCTTAAAGCATTTGATATGTGGGATAGAATTTGCGAGTGGTGATCTTATGGAAGAACCTACCGTAAAATTCAGCTTGTTAAATTCTAATGGAATACTTCAATGTTCGTTTCCAATTTAATGAAAATATGTTAATTAATGCGAGAATTGTAATTTTTTATGGATTAGTGTAAATGCACATTGTGATTGTTGAAGCCGTAATTGGTCTTAATGTTTGCTTCCAGTTAAGACAATTTATTATTTCCAATAGTTAGTTTATTAAATCATGGATTTTACAAGGGTAAACATTTCTTGGGGAGATTTGTTTTCCATGTAGTGTAAGTCTCATAAAAGTATTGAATCATTTTGAAGTTGTTAAAAAGAAAAAAATATACAAGCCATGAATTAATCGTAAGTTTTGATCATTATGTGGAAGGCTATGTCATCCTTGGTGAAGTAAAATAGTAAATTTTTCATCATATCATACAGTCAAAGTTGCATAGTACTGTGTCAACACTATTGTCATATTTGTTACCCAACAGTATAGGTTCACCTTCAACCAAGTGATTTGAAGAAAACTAATTTAACATAGACAAGATTAACGTACTACTGTGTAATTTAATGGAATAGTTATATTATTTTAAAATCTTGGTTTGTATGATATCCATATGATTCAAGTTAAGAAAGGTGTGCTTTTGTGAAATCTTTGATTTAGTAAATACACTATTAAAAATAGTTAATTTATTTTCCTTGTTATGTGGTTGCAAACAATAATAAAGACCATATTTTATTGATATTAAGAATTTATTGTAGTTTGTGCATTACTTACATCTGTTTTCTAATTTTAGTTCTTTCATCTGGCAAAATGGTGGTAAAAGTGAAAAGGAAGAGTATTAATAGCAGTGGAGTCTGGGAAGTAGATGAAACAACGGTGAAAGACACAAAACTGACTCCTAAGCAAGGAAAAGTGAAATCTATTACCACACCTAAACCAGTGAAATCTATTACCACACCTAAACCAGTGAAATCTATTACCACACCTAATCCAGAAAAAGGACCAGGGAAACAAGGAATCTCTCCTAAGCCAGGAAATCAGAATATAAAAAGTCCTCAAGTATCAGAAATTCAGCAACCAGAAAGCCTTTCTGAGAAGACTAATCAATCTTTCAGCCCTTTGAAACGTCAAGGAACGGGAATTGATGATGAATCAACGCCAGCAAAACAAACAAAGGAAACTGAACCAAGAAGCCAAATGGAATTCAACCGAACAAATAGACCCTCTACAAATACAAGCAGTAAGTTGTGTTGGATAGAATATATGTTGTTTTAAGTAAATTATTTGGTTGTGCATGAAAAAAATGTTCACCTTTTAAAAGTAGCCACAGATTAAAGTTAATTTTTCGGGTTATAGAGAAAAGACTATTTCCAATTTCATGTTCAGATGAACTAAAATCTCTCTTTAGTTGGGGTTTTATAATTTGAGAATTCTAATTTATTGTGCAAAGATACAAATTAAGAATTGCTGGGCTCATTAGAACAAGTGCCTATCTGACATTGTTTGAGGATTTTTAGTTTTAACTAGAAAAATTATTCTTAGTGTAAGGTTATTTAAATCCAATATAGACTTATATGAAAGTGTACTGTTTACTAGTTCAAAAATGTATTGATTTACGTTACGAAAGTTCTAATAAATCCCTCAAAATCTCTGAACTAGGCCTATGTAAGAATCTACTGAGCCCTTCAATTGTTAGAATTATCGAAATGCTTGAAATTTTGAAAATGCTTTATTTGGATTTATACTGGGTGATCAGTATGAAATGCAACCTACAGTTGCCTACAGTTGCCCTACTAACAGCCTAAACTAAACTACAGCCAACCTACAGTTGCCCTACTAACCCGAAAAATTATCGAAATGCTTGAAATTTTGAAAATGCTTTATTTGGATTTATACCGGGTGATCAGTATGAAATGCAACCTACAGCAGGCAGAGTGAAATGCGCTGGCAACAATGTTTGAGCAGGTTGGATAGCTGCAGTCGGTTTCAAGCAGGTGAAGTGAGGGGAAGTATGTTTAATCCCCTCTCCCACTAATGCCACCCTGAGGAGGAGAGCAGGTGACCGCTGAGTTCAAAGAAAAAGGCGCACGCCTGCTTGTTTGGCCTCGAAAGAAAATTGAATTGTCAAGAACGATGGTTCCTTCATATATTGTTTAAAAGTGAAGTAAACTTGCCATGTTAAATATACATAGAGGTAAATTTAATAGTAAACTTCGCTTATTTTAGTTTCATAACAAGAATCATACACTCCAGAACATGTTTTATACTCTTGTTTTAAATAAATATTAATAAATTACAAAAATAAAATTTAAATATAATAAAAATTAAATTCTTAATTTATTCTGATAAGTATCCTAAAAAACACTTTATCAAGTGCATCAAGACCTTCGCTGACAATTCACCATAGCCAATAACAGTAATTCATGCGAGTAGCCCAATCGGGAACCTTAAGGTTTTGAGAAGTCCACTATTTGAATGCGCACCTTTTGTTTTTTGTGGCACAGTGTGCACTGCCGTACTAGAGATTACATTGTTGCTGGAGCTTTCTTAATCATTTTTCGGAGAAGTTGAAAGAACATACCAAACTTCCTCTGGTTTTTGCTGCGTGAGCAGTGCGTTTTGATTACAACAAATGTGCTGTACAGATGTTTTATACTTGCTGTTTTAAATCTGCATTAAAAATTATTAATTCCAGGTACACAACAACTTTTTTATTAATATTATTAGTTTTTTAATAATAGTATTATTAATAATAATAAATAATAATAATAATATTACTTTTAAAATAAAAGTAGTATTGAAATGGCGAGCTCAGTAGTCGGTGACTAATAGTCACTGGTGAAATTGTCAGTGAAAGATAGTCACAGCTTCATGATACATCGCAGCCTTGCCCTTCATCCCCATTATTTAACCTTAACATGAAAGTTTTGGAATTCCCTGCAACAAATATAGTCCCAAAAAACTCTTTCAGAAGTTGCATTGTCGACTTGGCTGTACATGATGTCGCCCCATCCTGCTAAAACCAACAATTTCTCTCATCTTATGGCACACCATTCTCTCACTCTTTTTTATTATTAATGCAGTGGTCTCAGTACCCCAGAGTCTACTGTTTTGCTGGAAACCAAGCCTCATTACTAAAAAATACATTATCAAGACTTTGAATGGCTAATGAATTGACGTAGCCAATTACAGTAATTCATGCGAGCGGCTTGATCAGGAATCTTAAGCTCCTGAGATGTCCGCAGTTTGAACGCACATATTTTCATCTTTGTAGTGGTACAGTGCACACTTCCATAAGAAAGATAACATTGCTGTTGAAGTTTCCATAACAATGTTTTTGGGGAAGTTAAAAGAACATCCAAACTTCCTCTAGTTTTCGCTGCGTGAGCACTGTAATTCGGCAACTGCGTTTCCGATAAAACACCCCTCCTGTGTCACAATAGCACTTCACTAACCGAAATATGGTACTCTTATTCGGAATAGACTCATATGAAATTTTCTGAAAGCTGCCTGGCACTCTTTGAAATATTGCGTTCAGAAATACCCCTCCACCACAAAACGGCATTGCTCTGCGCTGAGTCACATTGTAAGTTAACTGTGAAAGAAGGAAACTACGAATGAAGACACAACCTGTTTTGTTTTGAGCAGGTATGACCCACATCACAGGAAGAGGGTGTTGAAGAGTGGAGTGTCGCTGAAATGCAGTGTAAGGAGCTGTCTCAGAAGCAGTGTTACAAAACTTTCACTTTTCTCTGTGCCTTGAACAGCAGGGTTGCGTTTTATACTGATCACCCGGTATGCAATAGTCCAATTTTGGAGTTATGTTTTTATAACTGGTATTTGGAAAAGACTTGCTCGGATGTACTTGTAGGTGAAGTTTGTCTCACAACCATGATATCAAGGTTGATGTGTAGCACATTGTCCCATTTGTAATACAGGGTATGGCATAAGTCATTTAACCAATAATGTATTATAGCTTTCATGATTTATACAAAGTAAATTATCTTCTAAATTGTTCAAAGTGATCGGTTTGTTATCTAGAAATTTTAGTCATCGTTTTAATACTGATTTACATATCTTATCCCACAACTTCTCATTCTTACCAAGAACCTTTTCAAAGTCTTCTTCAATCAAATCCCTTAAATGCTGTAGGTTTAAGGTTTTGTAGCATAAACTTTGCCCATCAGTATCACATTGAAAAATCACATGGTGTGAGGATGAAACCTGGGAAATCACCCTACTTTCATCCTGGAGGTATGAAAAAAAATTTTTGTTTCCTAGTGTAATCAGTTTTTAAAATGCAACTTCCTACTTACTGTTTTCATGACATAAATTGAAAAAAAATTTCAAAAGTTTGTTTTAAAATTTGAAATTAATGTTCAACAGATATGTAAATCATTTTCAAAAAATTGTTGGACACATTAACCATCCAAGGATGAGTTTGTCTCAACAAACAGATTGATATGACTTGATTCCTGTCTGCAGATCAGTATTTATGTTTGTGCAAGTGTTTTGTTCATCAGTTTTTTATGGGATATTGCCCATAAATGTGTTACAATATTGTTGGAAGTACTTCAGAGCAATTGCCATTTCTACAAGCTCAACATTATTAATATCAGCAGTCTAATGCCACCATACCTAGCTGAGTGCAGTCCTAAGACACTTGGCACACAATTTCTGTTCTGCCTGGAATACCTGTCTAACACATTAGTTTCCACCTGCCTATTGCCAATAACAACCAAAATGAGTTTCCAGATAATCTGTTTGAAGTTTCCCAGTAAGTACATGTTGCACATTCAAACAGTTCAGAGAATAATTAATAATTTTAATTAATACATTTGTACTATAGAATGAAGCATCAACACACTTTTGTTAATATCCCTTTTACAGGAAGACTTTTATTCACTTCATTCCAGGAACAAAGCCAGTTGGAAACTGCTTTAAAAACCCCATTCTCACATTATTTGAGTTTTCAAATGGAAGAGACAAAGTTTCCTATTAAATACTCTGTCAAGGGACTTCTTACATTTGCTACTGACCACCATCTTAAAGTAAGAGGTACCAGACTGAAGATTGACATGGTAGCAAATGTTGTTTCATGAATGAAATTTAATACAAGAAAAACTTTCTGCCTTTCAAATGTTGTAGGATATTGTTGTGATGGATAATTTAGGGGCAGATTTAATTAACATTTTGTTTTCCATTTTATGTAAATCTACCTCATTAGAAAAATTTTGCTTCTAATAACATAGCATTTTAGAAAGCAAAAGTGTTGTCACAATTCTTTAAATTTAACCAGTTGTTACAAATGTTCTTTAGAACATGTACGGTATCATAAGTAACAAATGTCTTCAGAGAACAGTTCGAATTTGAAACCTGAATTTACATTTCAAGATTGCTGTGTTGAAAAGCTAAACATTAGCATGTTAACGCTGTTGTCAGTAATTATTGCTAAAACTTTCAAGTTACAATTACATAAAGAAATTAAAACCTTTTGTCAATTCAGATACCTTTCTGTTTCACTGGAATTAATTTCACTTCTTTTCTATGTCCAAATGACGAATTCACCATAAATGCTACAACAGTCTTGGCAGCTAAGTCAACATTGAGCTTGTCCAACCAACTGCCCTTGTCCATAATTAATTTCTTCTTTTTACATGAATGTCATCTATTTGCAAATTAACCAATCATTCCATTTTAGACATATCTTTAAACGCATTCTTTTAAGGGCTCGCTTTGATCATTTCCTGGCTTTAGTGCTTATTGATGATGAAATTTTGTAAATATTTAGCGTGAGACAGTGAAAATGTTATCGAGTCTTAAAGCATTGTAACATTTGACTAATGGCATGAAAACCAGAAATGTACTCAAAATTGAATTTGAGGAATATTTTGGTTTCTTGGCAAAAGCTTATTTGCAATATATTTTCTTTCAATCCTGTACGATTTCATTATTGTAATTTTCACAGAAGTTGATAAGCCTTTTTAACTGCACCAACGTGCCAATTTGTCATTGTAAAGAAAAGTTATATTTACAATTGTGAATAATATGTTTGTTAACCTAAATTACTACATCTAGGCTTGTGCTAATCTTTAAACTACGGTCAATTATCAG